>VDFB02129578.1:0-39850 GCA_007258455.2 Sequoia sempervirens | reverse complement strand
TTTTATCCTTATCTTATCGAGCTATCTTGTTGCTCAAGATAAGATTAGGTTTTCACATCTTTGCTTTTATAAAGCAAGTTATCTCTTGTAATTATTGGTCTTTTCGAATATATCAAATTGCATGTTTTTATGCAAAGCTTCTGCTTTTTCGTTTTCCTCTTATGTGGAAGGTCTATTTTGGTTTGCAATCAGATCTTGGTTTTCTAACAGAAGATACAAAAATAAAAGGAGGCTACTCACATGGATCTTGATCCTTCTAGGAAGTACCTAGATTGGTGTATTTCATTTATGACTATATGTAGGTGTTGGGACCTTCACCTCTCTCCTTGTATATTTTCAACAATCCCACTCACTCCCTCTATAGAATTATTTCCTTTGTTATTAGAGTTCTCTTAATCTTCTAAATTGACCTCTTATTTATAGGAGCATAATATGAATCCTCCTCCTCTCTCTATTGTAATAATAGCCTAGTTCCTCCAACCTATCATCATGTACCTCCCCCCTTTCCCATGTAATAGGTACCTTAGGTGTTAAATGGTTCCATCTTGGTCTCCTTATTGATGCATTTTATCCTTCCACATCCATCTATATAGTATCAAAATATAGGTAATTTTTTGGTTATCATCTCCCTTAATTGCTAAAGAACCCATTATGCAAGGATGGGTGGATTATTATCTAGGATCACATCTTAAAAATCCTATAGAGGTCATGGTATGTGTTTCTTAATACATATATTCCCATACAAACCTCTTTCCATGTATTATCAACTCTCCTATAATAGACACCTTACTAAAATTTCATATGATATATACCCAAGTGTTTCCAATTGGAATTGCTATAATTATACTTTTATGGTATTCTAGATATTCATAATAGTTTTCATAAATCTACCAAATAGACCCATTCTTGACATTGAACCTACATAATTTTAGGTATCTCCAATGAAAGAAACCCATATCACTCTCACTGCACTCTCCTATCTTGTGGATATAATAGAATAAAGTTTTCTTCCAATGATTTAGATCCCTATTGATCATGTAGGTGTCATAGAGAGTGATCATCCACTCTTCATAAACTTGTAGAAACCAAAAGGTTTTATATTATGTGTTCCAATAAGTGAAAAAATTACAAAAATCTCTATTGGATGGTGACAACAGAGGGTTTTTTAAGGCAACCAAATTTCATTTTAAGGTCCTAAGACAAAATGAATGCTTTAGTGTTAAGGGTTTAGATTTTACAGTTCAGGGTTTAGGGTTTAGCGAACTTAGGGTGAAGTTTGGGTGGCCCTTGGAATAATGGACTTGTAAGTTAGTTCCAATTGGAAATCGATTGTACACTTGGATTTATGAATTTTCTAACTAAATTTTCAAACAAACATTGATAAAATTTATGAATTGTAACTATTCTTTAACATATTGTTTTCTAATCTAATTATAATTTAACATTGAAACTAAAGTTTAACATATCATTTTCTCCATACAATGCAAATGAAATTTAAAACATTTAAGCAATGCAAATGAATTTTTTTGAGCTGGAAATTAGGGTTTTTCAAAATCAAAATGATTTGTCTGATTTCAATTAGGGTTTTAGCAATTTTTTTGTTTCAATTCAATTTAGGGTTTCAATTTCTAAGCAATTAGGGTTTTTAATGCAATTTTTTCATTTCATTTCAAACTAGGGTTTTCAAATTCTTTTTTTTGTTTGATTTTAATTGAGGGTTTCAAAAAGCTTGATTAGGGTTTCTAAATGCAATTTTTTTATTTCATTTCAATTTCTAGCATTTTGAAATGCAATTTTTTTGTTTCGTTTCAATTAGGGTTTTCAAATACAATTTTTTTTGGTTTAATCAAACAATTTAGGTTTCAAAAGCTAAATTATGTTTCTAAAATACAATTCAAGGTTCATTTTTTCATTTCTATTGAGAAATCTTCAGGTTTCATTGCATTTTTTCATCTATTTCTACAATTCCTCATTTCTACTATAACAAGAAATAAAATGCTTAAAACATCAAATAAATTAAAAAAAATGCTAAAATTAGTTATTTATTGACAATTTCAATAAAAAATGAAAAAATGCAAAAAAATGGGGGTGGACAGGTACCTGGAGACTGTTTGTGGAGGTCTTGTCGCTCAAACTTGGGATCCGTGCACTCATAAAATGCAGTTTGTTCATTTTTAAAAAAATAAATAAAATGCTTAAAACATCAAATAAATTAAAAACATGCTAAAATTAGTTATTCTATTGACAATTTCAATAAAAATGCAAAATGCAAAAAAATGGGGGTGGACAGGTACTTGGAGACTGTTTGTGGAGGTCTCTGTCGCTAAAAACTTGGGATCTCGTGCACTCATAAAATGCAGTTTGTTCATTTTTAAAAAAATAAATACAATTAGAAAATGGGATCCCGATTTGTACAAAACGGGATCCCGATTTTTATAAATCGGGACCCCGTTCCATGTCCATCGGTTTGGGACCCTTTAACAAATGGGATCTTGATTTTTAAAAAGCAAGATCCTGTTTTACATTTAGGCTCAAGATCTCAAAGCTAAACGGGATCCCAATTTTTAAAAATCAGGATCCCATTTATAAAAATCGAGATCCCGTTTTTGTAATGTCGATTTCATTTTTTTGGCTAAGGAAAAAACTTCCACATTTTGTGGACTCACTTTGTGTAGTTACCCATGTGCATTAGCTATATCAAGATACATATGACAACCCAAAATCATGGATCGAGACACATAATGGATTTGCTTGCCCTACGATAGACTCGATAGATCTCCCTTTAAAAGTGGGACCAAAAACCTTAATAGTCTCATTCTCCATCATCCCACAATCAGACCAATTTCGTGTGAAGCTAGGTTATCCATGGATTCCCTCCTTGAATTTTGTCCCTTCGGTTGTGCATAAATGTCTAAAGTTTCTATTTGGAAATGACATCTTCACTTTTCATCATATCAAATTCCATCCAGCCTTGACAAAATGGAATTTTTCACTAGATTACTTTTGGCCCAAGCCTATGGAACCTATCAAGCCTCATGAAGATTTCTTTTTCAAATTATATCAAAAATTCAAGGCAAAGAAAATAGCAGAACTATCCCTTCGCAACATGCATCAACCTATGACTGAACCAACCATCCTTGATGAAACAATGATTGAACCAAAAACACTACTGAAAATACAAGAACATTCTATAGAACAACCTCCTCCAATTTCCCTCAAGAGACAATGAGATAATACAAATAATCTTGTTGTCCCTCCTAAAGTGAAACAAGTTTACAAAGTCAAAGAGAAAGCAGTTGAGCAACCTCTTGTTGTTTCTTCTACTACTCCACAGGAAGAGAAGAAACCTTTGATTGGAAAACCTGCTCTTACACCAAAACAAATTGACAATAAGCTAAAACAAAATTGAAGTGCTAAAGAGCATAGACGTAGACATTGTGCTATTGCTCGTAGATTGCAAACACAAGAAAACAAAAATAGCATAGAAAATCAAAATTCAAACCTACTTGAAGCAATGCATGATGATTCTCAACCCTTGCTACAACATAAACAAGAACATTGCATGGACATTGTTATTCAACCTCCTACTGTGATTAAATTAGATGATGACATTGACATTGCAAAAATTGATGATTAGGTGCATGATGAGTTGAATATATTGTTTTCTTCTTCCATGAGATTAAATGACAAATATCCTAAAAAGAGTGTTGAACTTGGTGCATGTCCGAGTTCGACACTTGATGTTGCCCCTTTTTCTAGTTGCTCACCTTTCATTTATACCAACCGAGATTGGGAGGCGGATGACCTGCTTTAGGTTGACTTGCATGTGCCTTACTAGTCTTTTGCTTTTTCATTTCTTTTCTTTATGTGATTGCATGTTTGTAATGTGATCTCTTGTGATGTTTCATTTGATGTTCCTCTCTCTTTTGTGCATTCTTCTATATGTACCTTCATTCTTCTCTATGTCACGATCATTTTTTTCATTTGTCTTGTGTTTTACTTTTGAGGATGACACAAGGTGTCAAGAAATTCACGTCCCTTCCATGTTGACCCAAAAGATTTTTTTCTTTATATTTTTCATTTGTCTTGTATTTTCCTTTTGGGGATGACGCAAGGTATCGAAACATTCATGTTTCTTCCATGTTGACTCGAAAGATTTTTCTTTTTTCTCACTTTCTTTGTGTCATTCTTCTAGTTTTATGTGTATTTGGGGAATGATGATAGTTCCATGCTCTCTAACACATTATAGCACATACATACTAACCCCAAATCCATAGATCCCTTATGTGTTTGTGGGGGTAACCCTTCCTATTTCATGATGCAACTTTCTTTAGAAACATATGACTTGGGATAGGGTTTTCCGAGGAAAGCTCTCATGTCTTGGGATAAAAAAACATTGGCTAATTTAAAGAAATTTCTCACAATGATGATGTAGTAATTGCTTTAAAGTGGGGGCATACATCAATGACATATTTTGGAAAATTTCATGGTGTGATTTTTGTTTTTTCCTTGTGATGTGTCCTCTTCTTGGTGGTGTCATTGGGTTTGATGTCGTCCAAGAGTGTACGATCTACTGTCATGGAATGATGTGAATGAGGCATCCCATGGGTGATGATCTAACACTTTTGACTTGTCCTCTCTTGGAGAAATTAGGCACAATTCTCCCTAAGAAAAAGACAATTACATGCACAAAGAAAAATCCCCTTTAAGAAAAATTTTTACATGACATTCAAAAACATTTACAAAGAATTTTCATTTTGGTACCTTATCAAAGTTTTCAAGAGGATAACTTTGGTATGGTATGAGAGGATAATATGATTCTCTCATTTTCCACCTCATTGGGATAACTCACCTTGTGGACAGACTGAGGTTCCACTACCCCAGATTGAGCATACACATATTTTTGGATAATTCACCTAGTGGACAGACTGAGGTTCCACTACCCTAGAGTGAGCATACACATATTTTGGGACAACTCACCTAGTGGATAGACTGAGATTCCACTACTCCAAAGTGAGTAGTGTTTGTTATGGAAAAAAAGCCACCACCTCACATCATGTTGAATTGGTTGTGCTTGATCCTTTATTTTTGATTATTTTTCTTGTCCTTTGACATTGTATGATCATGTATCTTTGTTATTGTTGCATACTTAATTTTCTTGGATGTCTACTTTAGTGTGAGTTTGACATGGGGTCATCCTCTCACTAAAGTGGGGGAAAAATGTAATAATGGAAAAAGTAGCCTTTTTCTTGCTTGATCTGATAATTGACATTAGAGTTGAACTAATGATGTCTTGGAGTGGTGTTGTAATGTCCTGTACACATTCATATTATTTTAAGACCTTTATTTGATTAAAACATGCCTTAATTGGTCCTTTGCAAAGGTGTTGTAAAGTGTTTTAACACACTTTCACACTTTTCTAGGACTTATTTGCTTAATTAAGCCTAATGGATCCCTTTCTAAATAAAATATACATTATGTGTGCCTTGTCTAAGTGTTGTAAAAAAATTTAAAGCACTTTCATATTTATCGAGGTGGTCTTAATTCATTGTGGGTAATTGGAGTTATTAAACCCCCTTTTTAGGCCTTAATTTTGACACCTCCCAAAGATCTATCCCAACAATCATAAATTAAATAACAAATTATTTCATTGGGAAAAGTTTGGTTCTAGTAAGTTGAGCTAGGACCCATTTTCCCTTGATGGAAAATGGGTCCTCCCTTAGTAGGACCCCGCTTTCTCAATTGATCTAGAATGGGCTTTTGGCCTTTTTTCAACTCCCCAAAGATTGGTCTTGGAAACTTAGCCTAGACCCATTCGCCTTTGGTGGTGAATGGGTTCTCCCTTAATGAGACCCCTATTTTTTAATTTCATTCTAGTGTGAATTTAATTATCTTTCTTTCTAGATATGGTGTCGGCCTTAGTTCTTTGGATTTTGGGGTTAATCTCCTAATTTAGTATAAATAAGGGGTTAATTCTCATAGTTTCACCTAATATTTTCAAGAGAGAATCCTAATACTTTATAAGAACATTATAGAGAATTTAAAAGGAATTATCAAGGCATTTTAAGGTAGATTTCAAGTTTTTATTAAAGCAATTCAAATTCATATCATCATGTCAAGGGTTTAATGCATTCATGTTGTTGAGATAAAGAAGTGGATGTAGCATTGAAGATATACTTACAATTATTGTTCATATCATATTCAAGGATCCAAGATCTACATTCTTCATGGCCAATCCATGATTGTTTGTAGATTTGTTTCATAAGACAAAATCCAAGGTGATATCAATTAAATTATTTCACATTCATGCTTCATTTCCTTCATTTCATCATTTGGTTTAATTACCTACAAGGGGTTTGATTGAGGAAAACCCCCATTCACTAACAAATCAACAAGTTTTCTTTCCCTTGAGTGTGTGATTATAGATTTATAGGTTGAAGATCAAGTTGAGCAAGATTTGGAGCAAACTTGTCAAAGTTGCAAAGCTGCAAAAGTTGTCATTCAGAGTGCAAGATCATGGAAAGAGCTCTACAGAATTGACTACAGGCTTCCATAATTTGACAACCAAGAAATTAAGAGTGTATACATCAAGGAAAAGGATCCTAAAATTAGTAATTCAAAACCCTAAAAGGACCCATTCACCACTGAAGGCAAATGAGTCCTCCATAGCTCAAAAATAATAACTTTATGGCTAGGTACATAGCTTTTTATGCTCTACAAACTTCCCTCTAGTTGCTATAATAGTTAGGTTGCATTTTTGGTTGTTATTAGCATCTTATTTTACATAATTTGAGGTGATTAGGGTATTGAAAAATAATTGGTCCATCTCATTGTTCATACATTGGGTGGATCCTATTTTCACCCTAATCACCCTTAAACCCTATACCCTATACACTTAACCTTGGACACTAAACCTTTAACATCATCCCTCAACCCTCAAAACTCTACCCTATACGCTATACCCTCAACCCTATACTTGGGTATGTGTAGGATCATCATGGAAAAAATAGGCCCTTAAGTGGCAAAAAATTCAGAAAAATCAGAGTTAAGCAAATTGACGTAAAAATTTGAATAAGTTATCAATATTACTTCAAAAATATGTAAGAATAGAATCTGTAGCAAATTGAATGTAGTTTCTAAACTACTAGGTATTTTTTTTTTAAAAATCTATTTGGTGAAAATTTGAAATTTCAATGTAGTGTAGTGGTACTTAAATTTTAGGAAAAATAAGAAGGTGTCTCCGACCACCCTAACAACAATAAAATGATAAAAAAAATTATAACATTTTATATTTTAGAGGACTCATGCCCCGATGTGATGCATAATTTTTGTAATTTTTTTCCAAGTAAATAATTAATTATGAATTTTTATTCCAACTTTTAAAAAATATAAAAACTTGTATGTCTGACCACCTTAACTTGGTCAAAACTTCATGAAATTCAATTTTTATTTTTGTAATCCAATATTATGTGAAGCATAGAATGTGACACATGTTTTCGATTCAAAAAATGTGATACCATTTGAAAGCTATAGATGTTTTTCAATCAGCCTATCAATCAGGACTTTAGTTGTAATTTGAATAAAAAATGAATAATAATTACTTATTAAATTCAAAGTAAATCATAATTTATATTGGTGGAAAGTTGATAATCTCCTTTAAAAACCCTTTTCGTTTCATCAATTTTGGGTAAAAAAATAGTCGTTAGCCACATACCCATCATATTGCCACTTTTTGGTCCATCATGATCCTGCACATACCCACTTATTCCCTAAACCCTCAACCTTAAATCTTGAACCATATATATTAGACACTCAACCTTGAACATTATCCCTCAACTGTAAACTCTCAACCCTCTACCCTATACCCTCAACCATGTACGTAAGCTCTAATCCCTCAATCCTCATCCCTATACCTTAAACCCTAAAACCTACACCTAGAAACCCTCATCCCTATACCCTATAACCTCACCCTTATACCCTAAACCCTGAATATTGTGCCTCAACCCTATACTTAAAACCTAAACCATACACTCTCAACCCAAGTCACCCTATGCCTTATATACCATCAATCCATATCTTAAAATCTAAACCCAATATCCTAAACCCTAATCCCTATACCTTACACACTTAATCTTATACACTCAACAAGTTGAATATTATCCCTCAACTATAACCCTTAACCCTCTACCCCCTACCCTCTACCCTTAACCTATTACTTAATCCCTAATCCCTCAACCCTCAACCCTATACCTTAAACCCTATACCAAAAACCCTCAACCCTAAAAACTATACCCTCTGAAAGTCCTTATATACCATAAACCCAAAATCCTTACATACATACATAAAGAATACATATATACATACATACCTACATACATACATACATACATATAAGCATGCATACATACATACATATGGGCATACATACATACATGCAGGAATACATACATACATACATACATACAAGCATTCATACATATATACATACATACAAGCATGCATACATACAACAATATACATACATACATATAGGAATACATACATACATACATGCATACATACATACATACATACATACATACATACATACAAGAATACATGCATACATACATAGATACATACATACAAGCAAGCATGCATGCATACATACATTCATACATACAGGCATACATACATGCATACATACAAGCATACATACATACATACATAAAAAATATATATACAAACATACATACATCAAACATACTTAATGCTGCAAGTATTAAGGTGTTGTCATTGATGTCAACAAGATGTCTACTGGTTGGTGTTGTCAGTAATATCAACTATGTGTTGAGGAAGTTTGTTGCATATGGAGGATATTGAGAAAATTGTGAAAAAGAGAAAAATAGGTTGTTGTAGGTTGTGCATGTATAGTTGAGACCTTGAGGAACTATTGTCAGTACATGAAGCTACCTTTTTGTTTTAGTGTCTTGAGATGAGTTGGAATACTATAATGAGCTGAGATGATGTCTCTAGTACTTGGTTTCCAAGTGCTAAACAGAGTAAACAGTATTGTGCAAGTGTTTAGAATGTGCTCTAGTATTGTGCTTCGTGTTTCTTCTTTGTTGATGTTATGCTTGTGTGAATCTTATAGGTTATTCAAGGTTGGTAGAGGTTTCTATATTCAAAATTTTGGTTTTTGGATCGTTGTACAATGCGAGATGTTATCACTAATGTGTGAACCAGTTTTCAGTGATGTTCTATGTGGCCAAGGAGAAATGTATTTGCTTTGTGTTTCTTTGTTGTTTGGCTTTAGGTTATGTGGATCTAGGAAGTTGCTTATATTGTTTGTATCTTTCTATATTCAAGGTTTTACTTGATTTGGTGTAGTACAGTATGTGTTTCATGTGTTGGTATGGAAATAAGGGTTACCAGTTATCCTGAGTTGAAGTATTTGTATGATTCAAGTTTGGATGAAGAGTTTAATGAATCTTAAGTAGTTCATGGATTATTCTAGATCATGTTCAAGTGAATTTTTCTTTCTGAATGTTATAGATTGATTTAAGGAAGTGTGTACTTAATGTTTTATGGTGTTTATCATGGGTTTTAGTTGGCCTTGTGTTAGAACTACATGTGAGGCTTTTGGAAGCATGTTGAGATGTGTTAAGATCTATTTGGGTCCTAATTAAGGATCTATATTGGGTCACCTCTGTTCCTATCCACTGTGGGAATGTTTAGGCGCCAACCTAATTTGAATTTGTAAGTGTAACAGATAGTTACTGACTTTGGAGAAAGTGTTTGAGGTTAAGGTTGATATAAATAAGTGTGGTGTTGTTGTGAATTACAAGAAAGAATCAAGAGAGAAACAAGATAGATGCGAGATCAATGCAAGTGATCTGTGTGATGTGAAATAGAGTAGAGCAGTGTGAAATTCAAAGTATTGGATTCTTGAAGGTAGTGAGTTGAAGGTGTCTAAAATCATTCAAGAAAGGTTGTGAAAGTGTTGGAGCATTTGTGGTGGACTTCTTGTTGCATTGAGAAAGTGTTCTCTTTGTAACATTTCTCTTCTATCTTCTTGTATTTATTTATATGCCAGTGAGCCTTTTGGATAATGTGTCCTATTCTGGTAGTGAGCCCTTGTACCAATTTTGTAATTACTCATATTGTGAGCTAATCCTCATTGTGGTTTTTCCCTGATTGGGTTTTTCATGTAAATATGGTGTTCTCTTATGTGTGGTGTTATGATTTCAGTTTTTGTTATCTACATTTCATGTTTAATCATACTAACAAAATAAGGGTTTGATGAATGCATGTGGATCTAATTACTGTTGAGGTTTTGATGTTTTAATTTACTACAACTAATTCACCCCCCTCTTAGTTGTCTTTTTCATTTCAACACTTAAAAAACTCAAACATAAAACATTCCAAGCAAGACATAACAAGAGCACGTTATAATCGCGTTATGTCAAACTTGACAAGCATACAAAAAAAATTTGTAGAAAAATTAAAAAATGCAAAGAAAAACATAACTAGGCACATTATAACACACTCACGTTATATTTTTCTTTGGGAATCCCCAATCCTTAGGCTTGGTATTTACTTTGGATTTCCAACCCACAAGCTTGGAGTGCCTTCCCAACTTTCAAAGATGTGTTTTTGCATATTCTACAAGACGTCACATAATCTTATTCATGCTAACCATCAAGTTTACACGTGTTTCAAGGTTGAACAAATTGAACAGTTGGGCAATGTTAGTCTCTCTCTTTGCTATTTAAAAATGTAATTTTTTTCATATTTTGAAAATTTTAAGCCTATCATCTTTAATTTCTTTTGTTTGTGTGTCTATTTTTTGGAAAAAACCAATGTTTGGTATTTTTTACTTTATTTTTTAACCATTCATTGAAATTTTAAATAAATTACATTTGTATAAACCAGACTCCATTATACACATATTAAAAAAAATGATTTTCAATTAGTTTTCAAAATTTATGGGGTAGCACAACCAAAATTCTATTTTTCAGGATGTGTCTACTTTGAAAATTAGTAAAAAATCAAATATTCATTAAAATATTATCAAAAAAATCATGCATAAACTACATTTGTTGGCTAATTTCTCATTGAAGCAATTTTAAAAATACCAAAAAAAGTTAACCTTTTGAGGGAGCCACAAAACACGCTATGTTATATTTTTTTGAAAAACCAACACCAATTTTTGTGGCTCCCTTTTTTGAACCCTTTAATCTATACCATTTTCAAAAAAAATATTAGTTTAGAAAGTAGACTCGAAGCACTACAAACATTTTTTTTATTGCATCTTAAAATTTTGAGTGTAACTATGCTCAATTTCTCATCCAAGGTCAATATTTCTTGATTTCAGAAGAAAAAAAAAGTCACCACTTAAGACCCCTTTTTGGCCCCCCATCTTCCTGCACTTACCCATGCATACCTCTCAGGAGGATTAGGTAGCAACAATATTAGATGTTGTAGTCAAGGGGAGTAAATTTTGTCATTGTTTTATGTGTAGTAAAAGAACAAGAAGTTGTAGAATAGATGTATGTATGATTGATGTCAAAGGGGAGAGATACAAGTGTGGGACCCTTTGCCATTGATGTCAAAGGGAGAGAGAGTAAAGTGTAAAAGGAGAAAGTAAGCTAAAATGGGGAGAGAGCTAATTGAAAAACCTTATGATGTAAGAGGGAGAAAATAGAAAGTATTGGTATGGAGCAGTATGTTTGTGATTAGAGTTGTTGTGTTTGTTGTTGATGGTTTTTAACATCATGTGTTTCCATCAATGACAAATGGGGATATTTTTGTAAGTATATGAAGTTTTTTGTTATCATTGACGTCAAAAGATCTATGTTGTTGTTGCATTAATGTAAACCTTGGTGATGATTTGATTAGTTGCATTATGTTGTCATTAGTAGTATCACTTGTGTCAACCTATAGTGTTGCTTTGATAAGCATGTGTATGGTTGAGATGCTATGTTATAGTTGGTTTGGTTGTGATGAGGAAGTATTGCAGGTGATGAGAATGTGTTTGTGGTGCTTGGTTTCCAAGTTCTTTTGAGAAAATTTGAATAAAAGAAGAAATAGTGTTTTGGAGAAGTGTTTTGTGTGACAAAGTAGTGTTTTGGTTTTTCTCTACATTTCTTTTATGTTGAATATTTGCTTGTGTAGTTCAAATATGTTGATCAGAGGTGTTTAGAGATGCTATATCTAGATTTTTTGGTTCTAGATTTTTTGTGCAGAGAAACTTGTGTTCACCAATGTGTGAACTGTTCTTTGCAATGGTGTCTAGGAGAAATGGATTTTCTCTACATTTCTCTACAGTTTGATTTTTGGTCTTTTGGATCTGAAAGTGTGCTTAAATTGCTCATATCTATCTTCAGTATGATTTTTTTATGTTCTGGTGGTTCGCAAGGTTGGATTCATGTGTTACAGTGTGTGGAAAGTTAATTGGGTGTATAGGATGAGTATGTTCTTCTAGTGGAAGTTGCTGCAAAGGATTTTGTTAGATTTTAAAGTGTTTATAGAATATTCTAGGCTATGTTCAAGTGATGTGTGTTATCTGTGATTCAATTTTGGATCAAAGGAAGTATGCACTTAATTTTTTAATGGTGTTTACATAGGTTTTGCCCAACCTTAGGTGTTTACACTAATTGCAGATATACTTTAGTGTTTGAGGAAGTGTAGTATGGTTTATATGTATGATTTTTTGTCTGAGTTAAGGTGTGGTGTGGTCCACTTTCATTTCTTTCCATTGCAGGAATGTTTAGTGCTGACCCAATTTGAATTTGCATGGTTGAGGTGCATAGTTGACCTTATTAATAGTTTTCAAGGTTGAGGATGATTTAAAATAGTGTTTCAAAGTTGATGGAAAATTATGTGGTGATGTGTGTGATGTGAAGTGCAAAGATGTGAAGTGCAAAAGTGTGAAGTCAATGTTAACTTTATTGTGTTAAGACTACTTGAAGTAGTGAGAAGAAGGTGTCTACATTCTTCAGATATACTATGAATGTGTTGGTGATGCTATGGCGGATCCTTCTATTGCTTTGAGATGGATTTCTCATTATAACACTCTTTTGTCTTATTTTTTGTAATCTATTAGTAAGCCCTTCGATAGTGATCCTTTTGTATTTGATGTTGTAATTACTTTGTATTGTGAGTTGATCCTCACAGTGGATTTTCTCTTCTTGGTTTTTCCACATAAATCTGGTGTTATGTTGTGTTTTTGTGCCATCATCAACACCAAGAAAAATGAGTTGGACTCTAGGTAGCACATACATTGGATCCTTAGTAAGAATCACCCAATCAATCACTCCTCCTCTTATGGAAAAAGCTAGTTTGGAAAGTGTTGGGGCAAGGGGTTGTTCACCTCATGTGAAAGTAAATGTAATAGATGGTAATAGAGTTATTATTATGGTTTACTATATTTTTTAAATTTGATTGAATGGGATGACTATAAAAGGTTTTGCTGTTTTTTTAGATCTGTTGATCTAACATAATTGAGCAATCAACTCTTGTAACATGTTAAGATTGGTGTTTCTATTTTCTTGAGTGATGCTAATTTCATGTCTATCTTCCATGTGGAAATGTTTAATGATTTATCCTTGTATTGAAAAAATTCAAAATATGTGTGCCCTTATCATGTTTAACTTTTTTTTTTTAATTAGCCTAAAGATTTTTGTGTTTTCCTTATCAAATTTCACTTAGGACTATTTCTAATCAATTTTTTTTACTTTAAGATATATTGGGTGGGAGATTTTAATGAGGATCAGAAATTGGAGAGAGAGATAAGCATTCCTTCATTATTTCTAAGCTCAATCCACACCTCTTAGAAAATTTGAGAGCTTCCACTTCTTTTTGTTTCCATTTCTCGAAATTTTAATGAAGCTAAACACATGAAGAAATAAACTATTTTACCTTTTCTTGAGAATAACTATTCTTTGCAGTTTTTGAAATAAATTAAATGATATAATGTAATTTTGAGAGTTTTTTAAATTTAGTGGAGTGTTGGAACTTGTCATTTAATTTTTTAAATTTGAATGCAAAGGATTGTTCAAAGTACCTCATGTTGGGGTCAAGAATTTAATTTCATGTGCATTATTTTGTGAATAAGGGATTTTGTAGGAAACAAACAAAATAAATATAATTAAGCTAAGAAAAACTAATTAAATTTATTCGAAGGAATAAAAAAATATTCCTACTCTAACTAAAAAATGGTAACAAAGTGCTACTTTTCTTAGAAAATTTGGAGTTCTCTATTTACTATCTAGAATATTTTAAAACTAAATACACATGTAAGATAAATAAGGCTAATATAATATTTTAATTCTTATTTTTAATTCTAACTTTCATCCTCAATTTGACTAGATTCTTTTAGATCCCACTCTAGAATAATTGGAACATCCTCTTAACAATAGTGGGGATAGGGAACCTCTAGATCTGGGAATAGAAGATTACTTGAAAGATAAATGAATAGATTTGAAGCTTCAATGAATAAAGGTGAAAAGGATCTATATGTCTTGTACTAAGAATAATAATTTTGTCACCCTTGAGAATTTCACATCAGGTTTGGCCCCCCCTTATGTGCTTGGACCTAATTGTGCTTTTAATTTTCACATTTTATAATAATATTCAAAAAGTCAAAGTTGAATTGAGAATAATGGATTAATATTTATTTACCGATACTTAAGGCCCTAAAATAGGTCAAGACTAGGGAGCTAGAACCCTTGTCTAGTCTATTTTGACCCCAATTAAAATATGTTGGTGACAACATTTTAACATTTAGAAATCCAAAATCATTTGTCAACTATTGGTAATTAATTTGTGGGAAATTAAATAATTGCATATAAATAAAATTATTTTTCACCATTTGAAATCCTAACAAGAAATAAAACTTTTGAGATCATAATTGAGCATCCTAAAAGTAGTACAAAGTAAAATTAGCAAAATTATTGCAACATTATTTCAATCATGCATCAAGTTTTCATGTGTATAGGAGCGAATCTGCACCCCTTGTGTAAATTCCCCTTTCACACACCCTCACCTTAGAAAATCAAATCTAAAGGAAAAATTCCACATCACCCACCTACCTCTCGTCCACTTGGAATCTCTCCTATGTGTTGGTGAGAGAATATTTGTCGAGGATGCAAGTGTGAGATGAGGACGTCTATGTAATGTGTTGTCATCCCTAATAGATTCCTATGTCTGAAGTTGGCAGAGGAATTACACTCCTCATTGGGGATGAATTGTAATGTTCCTCTTCAACCTACCAACAAAAAACCAACCTTATTCCTTCTCATCCCACCTTCAAAAGCATCCATTTTCACTTCACTTCATTCTCTAGACATTCATTTGATCTCTCTTAGCATTTCATTCACATTCTCAAGCACATTCTCAATGTCTTCAGCATTCTAACACTCCATTTTCACCACTCATCTTGAGCATTGCAATAGCTTGAAACTCCATCAACTCTACACTATAAGTGTGAGGCTACCACAAAAGTTGCAAGCTTGGAGTCTTACGCGGCCTCCCTTCACCATGGTTGTGATGATGGTGAATTTTCCAAGTTTGTTACTTTCATTCTCCCTTCATTGGCCTTGAGAGCCTTTGGGTGGAGATGGTAACGCTTCATTCCTCTCCTTTTTGATTTCATAGAATAGCATTTGTCTTTTGTAGTGTTCATTGCACTTCTTTCAATCTTCTTTATCATATCTTTCTACTTTGTTGCTTTCTAGCTGTCTGTGGAGGTGGAAACACCAAGGCAGGGGTCTAACTGAGGCAGGCCCCTATGCAGCCCCAACAATTTTACCCTATTGCTTTATCATATAAGTCTTTATTTTTCACACTTCATCATTCTCTTTACTTCGTTAAAGTCAACTAGCTAGGTTGCTAGTAGGGTTTTGGACTTTTCTTACTATACTTTACATTTTCTGGTCATATGAACACCAAGACACCACACTATCATCCCATACCCATGTTTTCATCCTTGGGCAGAGAGTTATCTGAGGTATACTTCAAACTCCAAAAACTAGCTCATCTAGCCCCAAATAGAATTTTGGGTGTGTAGAGTGATAGAAGTACTACATAATACTCTTTATTCTCAATCCTCACCCTAAAACATCCCTTTGGAATGAGGTAAGCTATGGAATCCCTTTGCTCTTGGCTCTCCATGATCTGGAGCCTTGACATGGTTGGTCCCCCTCTCTTACATCATGATAGTTTCTTTATGGTTCATGTCTATTTTTTTTCTGAGTACTAAAACTTGCAAGACTTTAAATCAAGCATCAATTTATCCATGAAGGTGATAAGTATAATGACTTCAATCCATAAAAGAATGCAGATTTGAGTAAGTTATTGCAATTATCAAATTTTTAGTTGTTTATCATTTAGCCTCTTTTTGACCAAGGGTTGGATCTCTTTTACATCATCATAGCCATTTTGGGGGTAGAAATACCAAAATGAGGTTTGACTTAGACAAGCCCCTATATGACACTTCAATTTCCCCTCTTTCTTGTGTGTAGGTTACAAATATAAAGTGAATTGGGAAAGGATTGAAGACCTAGTTTCTCAATCAAGTATTCAAGTCCTCCAAGTTGAAAAATTAGGGAAAGTGGAATTTATCAATGATAGATGAAGTTTCGACACCGATTCTAAAGGAGGAGAACCTACAGATAGAGACAAACTAAGATATAAATTCTAATTCTAAGTGTCTACACTTCTAGGTCTAGGGTACCAAAACCCTTGTTCATCCATTTCAAGATCATATTTACATGCCATGTACATCTGTCACTCTTTACTATTTTGAGCTCTATTTTTGTGTTTAGTTTTATGTTTTTTCTAAAATTATAATAGTTTAGTACATTTTCATAATTAACTTGGGTGCATCTTCACATTGTCAAATTAAGTCAGCTAATTGATAATTAATCATTATCAAATCATCCTCCCACATCCAAATGATTTAAACCCTAATCCACCATTCTAGTGTTGCAAGGTGTGTTCCCTTGGTCTCCTTGTGTTGTGCAGTGCAACGCTTGGGTTCTTGACTTTGCTTAACTGCCTCCCATGGATTCATTAACTCTGGCAGTTGTATCAGGCATTAACAAGTTGATCTTTTGGTGTCATGACAACTGTTTGTGCAACAATTGGTATCAGAGCCTAGGTCATGGTTTGAACCCCTCGCTTGCACTCAGGGGGATTGTTGCAAGGTGTGCACCCTTGGTCTCCTTGTGTTGTGTAGAGTAACTCTTGGGTCTGTGCAACATCTAGATATTATATTGAGGTTAGTAGTCAAGTGAGAGTTTTGGATCAATGTCAACCTCTTTCCATTGTGATATAGGAGAATGTCTAGTTAAGAACTTCAATCTCCTTTTCCCACATCACAAGAGGTTACAATTAAAAAATAAATAAATTATTTTCTATAGTTGAATCACTATCCTTGAGCTAGAATAAAGAGAATAAGGATTGCAAAGGTATTAAAAATAATTTTGGTAAATTACAAAATAAATTAACCACCTAGATGTCAAAGTAAATAAGATTATTAATATAATTAACATTTATCAATCACATGGAAGTAATTGGGAGAATACTAGAGATCTAATGTATATATGACTAAAGAAATAATGGAATGGGTGGCTTAGTAATAACTAGAAAGAACTCTCAATCATGAGAAAATTGATAGAAAAATGATTGAAACTTAATTAATTATGTTTCTATGAAATATGGTAGGGTCACCCCTTTTAAGCAGAAAGTCTGTCCCTTTTTCAAATAAGGACAAGTGTATATACCATTGATATGTTTAAATTAGGTTATATCATTTATCATCTATGCCATATAAGATAAAAGAGTAAGAAGATAAAATTAAAGACCAAATTCTAACCTACAAAAGTAAAATAGAGAAAAATAAAGAGCAGTTTTTGTTGTATCAAAGAACAAGAAACAAGAGGAAAGAATCAAAAGAAGGGAAACCAAGAAAATGATGATGAAACTATGCAAACAAGTAGCCAATAAAAATATTACAATGAAGAGATCAAGACTATGGCTATTTCTTATCCTTTTATGGATCTCCATATATGGATGAAACTACAATAAACTTGCATTCCTTAGTTAATTTTATGAGTGTCATTCTACTATAGTATGATTTATTGCATGTTTTTATATGATATGCATGTAGAAATAATAATTTGGTTAGTTTTCAATAATATTTTTGACCTAGGGGATTGTACTTTGACTAGCAAATGGTAAAATAGAATTCAAAGATGGTATTGAGTAGGGAATCACATGTGAATGAAAAAGGTGATATAAAATTATTTAGATTAAGTTGCATAAAAGGCTAAAGACATCATTATCTAGGCCTAAAACTTAGACTAATTTTTTGCTAAAAAAAACCTACAAAGTTTATTGGTACATGCTAAAATTAGAACACAAAATGATTATCTCATCAAAAGATGGCCCCAAAAAGCAAGATAGGATCCCATGCATAGCCAAATTATCGATGTGTGTGTTTTTTCTTTTGTCTTCTCTTGTATCTTTCTTTTTCTTTATGCTTTCTCCAATGGGATGTCACTCGTGTAGCATCAATTTTTGACTATTCTCCATTTGAAAGTATAGACATTACTAAAAAAAATATCTTGAATTTAATGGCTTGGTATATATATATTTATATTTATATTTATATATACATATACACACATATATATAGACATATATACAAACATATCCAATTTATTCTAAGCTTATTACCCTCATTGGTTCTTTTTTCAATAGGGTTATTAATTTTGAGAGAAAATTTTATAAACTTGAATGGCCTAGATACAATTTCTTATTGTATTATCAACCTATGTGGACCTAATTAATTGAGACTAGGGTTAATCTACCATGGATACAAAATATGAGGAATAACTTCTTGAAAATTATATCTCATATTTTAATGATCTTTTTATGTTGGTCTAAGATAGGAATAGTATTGTAATGCCAAAAAATTTACACTTAGGTAAAAAAAAAAAACAATTTTTTTTTTTAACATTACCAACAAGTGTCATCCACAATGTTCAACATGGTGAAGTAACATGTGTTCTTGATGTCATTGTACTATTGGAGTACCATCATAGAGTAAAAAGGAATGTGTAGGCACAGGTGTTGCAAGGACCATCCAAATGTTAGTATAAAGGTTATTTAAATCAAATAATTAGATTAGTCTAATTTGTGATGCCCCCTTAGTTTGCTTGTGTTGGAAAGCTTCTTAGATTTGAATCTAGTCTTTATGATGTTGTTTTTCTTGACCTTATGTTACTACTTGATAGAAATTATGACTCTATTGGATATTATTCAGACATGGTGATATTTTGATGAGTAGATATTGTGACTGATTGATAACATTATGATCTTTAGTTTAATGATATTAATGGCATTGTGATATCTGATGTTTCTTACTTATGCTATGATTTGTAGATTAGTTAATTGCTTATTTAATTATCATGGATATGATGATGTTATGTAATGTTAGATGTATGTGTATCATGTTTTGATATCAGTTGTTATATGTGTTGGTGATGGGGAATAGCGTCGCATCACTCACTTGCGAGCACCCTACAACTCTGTGATTTCCCCATCACAGTGTGATTGGTTATTTCTTTATGCACATTCTTGACTCTTCATTTTGTTGTAGGCTACAAGTACAAGGCATCAACTCCACCCGATTATTAGGTCTGAGCATGCCAAAGCCCAATGGATTTTTTTTTTCAGAGGTTACATTGGGTCCCCCACTTCGAGCCATCGTCCTTGTCAAGGATGCATCCCTGTTGTTCTATTCTATTTGTAAGGTTTGTTGGTATTGTTTCATCTTCATGTAGTCGTCTTACCTCATTTTACTTTTGGTTGGTATCGTTGATTGTTCCATCTTGAGTCGCACTTATGACTTATGCTTTATTTGATTAATCCTTAACTTAAATTGTCAAAATTAAAACCCAAATTGTTAAATTATGGGTTTTGGATAATAAAAATAAAACCATATTAAAATTAGAAGAATTAAATTGAAAACAAAAATAGAATTTAATTTTAAATAAATTTAGATTTAATGTTCAAATAAGAATACTTAAATGATGTATATAAATATATATATATATATATATATATATATATATATATATATATATATATATATATATATATATATATATATATATATATATACATATATATATATATATATATATATATATATATATAATATGTTTGCATAAACAACCTTTATATGTAATTTAAAATAATAAGTTAATAAATAAATGGTATATTATGTGTGCAAGTTAAATTGAAAGGGAAAAATTAAATGAAAATTGGAAAGGAAGAAATTGAAATTAGTGAAGGAATAATGCAGTTACGGAATTAAATAAGAGGGAGTGGACTTAACTCCATAGGGGCAATTGGCCTTTTATTTCTCATGGAGGAAAACTAATTGTTGTTTTGGAGATTTTGTGATGAATGTTTCTTGGGGGTTTTTCTAGAAGTTTTCTTTGCTTTACTAGAATTTTCTTGCATTTGGGGAAAACTTTAAAGTTGTTCTAGAAGGCATTAGGTTACAGAAGCTGTGGGAATTGAAGTAGCTAGAGCTACAGCCTAGAGAATTGAATTCAACAACTATCTCAACTTAGATTCTCTGAACATTCTAGGTTCCTCCATTATTCCTTCTATTTCATTCAATTCAGAAAATGGATGTTAGAATGGAAATATTGTAATATTTTATTCTTGGTTTATTTGATTTTGGATTTAAACAAAACTTTAAAAGAGAAATTGTCGAAATAAAGCAGTAGTGTCAATGTGTTTATAATTTCTTACTTGGAGATCTGAATTTGTATGCATGGTTAGAAATCAATATAGTTATTTTATTCGATGTTGGATTTAGTTTAAACTTAAATCACTTGATAATATATCTTTTGTGCTTGAAGTTGATTTTCTACCAATCAATGACATCTGCTCTAATCCCAAATTTGCATTTTCTATATGATATGTTTGATTATGGTTTTTGTCTATCTTAAGATAGAATGAATCATTCAAAGAGGGTTCCACCTCTGTTTCTTCTAGCTTATGCTATATGACTTTAAAATCCATAAATATAGCTTTATTTTTTTGGTGTTTCCAATCCCTGTATTCAAGTGGACTTTCTAGCCCTCAAACTCATGAATTCGGATTGTGTGCTCATATTTCATATATTCTATTGTTCGGCTTAAAAGATTGATGTGGCGTTGCCCCTGTTCAACCTTTATTGAAAACTGCTATCTATATTTCTTTTATACCGTCACCTTAGTGTACAGTATTATATATATGGATTTTTATTTAGCCTAGCCATCATCTATGTAACTCTATGGTATCGGTATATGCTGCTAACATAGAGTTCTTTTATTATAAAATGATGAGAATTAAACTATCGCCTTGTTGAATTGAATACATAAATCACTTCATACAGGGCTATTATCTTCATGTGGGTGACTATCCTATCTAGTCGATTCAGACCACACTACCTTATTGCTAGAGTTTAGAACTCCATATAAATTTTCAAACTATTAAGTTTGCGCTGCTAAGAAACTAGGTTGCGTTGTTCAATATCTAAGAGTTAGATTATCATAGACACTTATTGTATTGAAAATGTTCAATTGTTACATACACCTTCACCTTTCTTTGGAGGTTGTAGTTCTGGGATTATGTATGAAAATTATATTATTTCCCATGTAACGGATATAGTTCTGGTAATATCATCCTCTTCTATAGTTTACTGAATTAAATCCAAAATCAGAGTTTCTCTTTCTATTTCTCTATGTCCTTGGCATGGGGCGGTATTTATGTGTTCTTATCTCTTTAATCTAGAGCTAACTGTAATAAGTTAAAAGAGGGAACTTCCTGTGAAGTCAATCAGAGATTAATGTATAAGTTTTGACCTGTGTTTATCTGCATGTTAAGTAGTTTGTGCATGCGTACCACGACTGAGATGGACTTATAGAGATTTCTTAAGTGGAGTGTGTAAGATTGATATCATCCTTCCTTAAGTAACTTAATATCTGATTTAATCCTTTTACATGAATTTTGTGAGTTTTGATTAATAGATATATCAATTTATTTTATACTAGAACAAAATCATATATATATATATAAACATATATACATATATATATAAACATATACACATATATGTATATATATGTGAATATATATATATATATGTGTGTGTGTGTGTGTATAGATATGCATATATGTAAATTATATATTTCGTATGTGTTTTATGAATTCTCTATTCTTCAAACTTATAGTCTTATTCTCATGAACATATACATGATTATCTATATATACATGTATATATATGAATGGATAGATAAATAGGCATTAAGATTAGTTTTCCACATAAAGTTGAAACTTTAGTGAAATAGGAAATAAATTCTATTAAAAAATGGGATTGGGTTATTTATATTTAGCTTAGTGTGAATTAGCATTTAATTATAAATTAATATTTGATGAATAAATTTAGTTTAGAAGTTTAATTGTATATCATTAAATGAGCTTATTGTAACCCATTTCAGAATCTAGTATGTTAATAGTGTTTGAATTATTAGGATGTGTCGTGTGTATGGGTTAGTTGTGGAAGTGTACTATGGAGTTTGTTCATTTTATGTTATCTTGAGAATGGGATCTTGAGTCTTCCAAGGGAAAGGATTTTATGTTATCGTGATGAATTTAATTATTTAATTTGATGTGGAAAATGTTTTATCTTGGTTATGTTTATGATGGTTGCTCACTTTGCTCATTATATTTGTCTTTGTGATTGTTTTTATGGACTATGAGAGTGGGATGGGTAATGCCTCACAATGTGATTCATTTATGTATTGTGTCGAGCAAGTGCCCTTGTTTTTAGTTTCTGTGGTTTTCAGTGGTCAATAGGGGGTGGCTTCCAATGGGGGTAGCGTACAAAGGGACGTGTAGATAACCCATGTGGAAGATTGTTAACAAGTGATAACATTAAAATAAACTGGGGGGAATGGGTAGCTCAAACATTAAGCAAGATAAGTAATACCTCGCTCAGCATCAAGTGCTCATATAGGCTTGAGGTGAGATGGGAAGGCCTAGAATGGCATAATCAACTACTTCATCTCCATGAGAGGTTGGTCGATTCCGCATAAGTTGGAATGAGGGGTTGGAGTTCAGTAGAGGCTACCAGGATAACCTAGGATGGGGGTCGGGGCCTAGGAATAACTATCTGGATAACCTATGTCCAATTATGTGATGAAACTTCCCCTACGACAACCATGAGTTTCCTTGCTGGTTGATTTTCCTTGAGTATTTTTATGCCTCTAAAATTTTAGTCCTTGTTGCTTGTTGATGTTGTTGTTGATGTTCTTGTATGTCCTATGTTTGCGAAATATATCAGCCCTATGATGTCTAGTCCTTGTTATTTTGTTATGGAGGGGCCCTTTGTCACCTCCTAGCACAGAGGGTGAACCTTTGGGTTCATGTGGTTGGGTGGAACGTGTTATGTCCTCCATTGGGTTCCCATCTTGAATGTGTTATGGTGATTCCTCTTGATCCATTGATTTCTACTTGATGTCTTCTCTTGGGATTTTGATCATTGCACTTGTAAATGCATTATATCTTATCATGTATCATGTATCTTATGTTGAGCACTCCTCACTTGTATTGAGGAAGTATTATTGTATTATTCTTTTATGTATATAGAATGGATGTTTCTCATGGTTCATTGATCATTTTTTATGAGTAAATTTATGCTTAATGATGATTAGTGTTTGGCTTTTAATAAGTTATTTGGTTTTGTTTATTTGGATAATGGAACTTAAGTAATGCGGTCGTGCACCCTAGAGGACGTAGGCTAATAATTAAGGTTATGATTAATTTCATTTGCACAACATTGCACTTAGAAAAAAAAAATTGTCTATTTTTCATTGTTTAGGTCTTGTCCTCTAGGGTACTCAGCGGGGCATTACACATGGTATCAGAGCCTAGGATTAAACACTGGGTGCTCTGGGTATATTAATAAGCCCATTAAGTAGTCATAGATGTATAGTTTGAAGTTTAGTATTTCCTTGTTGAACTCGTCTATTACCATGAACTTGTCTGTGTAGGATCATTCCTTGGAGACGGGGTAGAGGTCAAGGGTGAGGAAGAGGTCATGGTGGTGTCTGTGGGGCCAATCACCAAGATTTACCTCCACATATTTCTCATGAGTCAAATCGTGAGTATCAGAGTTCACAGAACAATCAAGGAGGTGTAGGACAGAATTTTGGTCAACCAGGGATTGAGGGCACACAGTCGCACCAATTATTTGAGGAGGTTCTTGCCCAGCTTGGTCCAAGGCAGGAAGGTGAATAGTTAGTGATTCGAGAGAGAGAGAGAGAGATCCTAGGAGGAGGGAGTTATTTGTTGAGCAGGATGCCATTTTAGCGGGTCACATGAGGGACCTACTTTGAGCACATCCTCTGACATTTGATGGGGCATGTAGTACATTAGAGGTAAATACCTGGCTTATCGATCTAAACCGATGTTTTTCTATATACCCATATGGTTGTAATACCAAGGTCAGGTTCACCGTTATGCATCTCTAAGTATTTTCTTCCACATGGTGGTGTCTTGAGGAGCAGAAGCTCCATCTGTATATTGACCAGTGTCATGGGAGATGTTCCTTGAGAAATTTAGAGCCCAATTCTTGTTTGACCATTGGTGACAGTGTTGAGGAAATGAGTTTCATGAGTTGAGATAGTTCGCAATGTCAGTGGAATAGTATGAGCGGAAATTCTATGAACTGAAGTAGTACCCTAGAATTGGAGATGATGAGGTCATGTTAGTACAACATTTCATCAGGGGATTAAATTCCCACATCAGTGGTGGAGTTTGGGTGTTCAAGCCAAAAACCATGCAGGTTATTGTGGAAAAGGCTCAGATTGTTGAGGAGAATCTTGATATGGCTTTAGGTGGACAGACAGGGATTTAGATTGGTAGTGCACCTCTGGTAGGGTACAGTTCTCATGGTGGTTAGGCACAATTAGCAGGTCTATCTAGGAGTCAACATGCACCCTCTAAGGGTGGCTAACAATAGTAGCAGCAACCCTCACAGTCTAAGCATAAGAACTAGCAATCTCGTTAGGATGATAGATCTCAACCTAGGAGAGATAGGAACTAGAGTTGAATTAAGCATTGTCTCTCTTATCAGCTAGCCCAGAGTTCACAGTCTATAGTTGACATGGGTAGTGTTTAGTATCCTAGTGCACCTCCAAGTAGTAAAGGATTTGGTAGAGGTACAAGGTGCTTCTCATGTGGACAGTAGGGTCATATTGCTCGCTAGTGTCCTCAGAAGGGCACTACTAGATTTTCTTAGAGACCAACGGATCAAAGCCGATAGTTGGGGATGTTGATAAGAGACCTATTTCACCACCTTTGATGAATGAGGCCGCTTTGGAGGGACCTATTCGCCAAGGCTGATGAATGAGTCCCCTTTGAGGGAAAATTCAAAATAAGCGGGAATTTAATCAATTTAACTTTTATTTCTCATGAATGTCAACCTTTTAGGTCTAATTAACAAGAAAATAAGATGTTGCTTATAAATACACATTTCAAGTCATTTTAAAAAATATCTATCATCTTTTCATCATCTCTCAAGAGAAATTTTTAGGGTAAAGTCTTCTATAACAAGTTTCATTAGCAAAAGTTGAAGTTTTAGGACAAAAAACTAGGGTTTTCTAGGTCTTGAAGCTCAATTTTCTTGTCAAGATCCAACATTGAAAAGGGTTGATGATGGATGCCTATGGTAAATCATGAAGAAATCTAGGGTGAAGAGGTGCAACTAGCCACCAAATCATGCCTAACGACTTGGTTTCCCATTGATTCCATCTTCCATTTTCACTCTATCTTCTGATTAAGGTTTGCATTCTATTTTCTTAGCATTTACATGCCATTTTATTCCTATGTTTCATGTGTTTTAAGGTTTCTAGGGTTGATATCTTGCATCATTTCAATCACTCTCGCATGTCTTGTTCTAGAGCAATAGAATAGGGCCCTTCTTACATTTCAATTTTTCCTAGTCTTTAACACATCTAAGGCTAGGGTTTATGTGGATTTTTCTCTATCCAAGGTTTAATTGTACCTATCTAGGGGTTTGACTAAGGAAAACCCCACATTAAATCAACTCTTTTAACCTGTTTTGCAGGAATTTTCTAAGACTCAGAATCAAGTTTTCATCAGAATTTGTTGTGCAGGTGTTAAGGAACAGATATAAGTTTTGAGATTATAGAAATAAGAAAGAGGACTGATTCACCATGCATGGTGAATGATTCCACCTTAATATGTAGATTTGAGTCAGATGTAGTTTCAAATCCCCGAGTGTCAAAAAATGGGTTTCGTGCAAAAAAGTCCTAATCTGGGATTGATTCGCCCAAGGTGGCGAATGAGTCCCAGTCAGCCCAAGTTTAGATTTCATTAGCTTTTCAAATTGTTCTCCACTCTTCTACAACTTTCCAGGTGCACATATTTTGAGAAACAACTTTCTATTTGGTTAAAGATTGCATTTTTATTCATTATTTTAACCTTTTTGCAAACAACACTGTGTTTTCAAACAAAGCATAAATCTTAGTTTTGCATTCATTTTCAATCATTTAGTTTACTTCATCTAGCCTAGGTAACATTGCATACATCCTTATTTGAGTGATACATAAGCATTTTTGGCCATATCTCTCTCCTTTTAGGTGAAAAACCCTAGAAGTGCAAGAATAGTCCATAGGGTCCCAAAAATCTGTTTCATTTTGGTGAACCCAACTTTTGAGCATCATACTATTCTGATTTACATTTCTAATTTCATCTTAGGTCTTCATTATTCCATGCTCTTGCATTGTTTTAGGATTCTTAAAAGCATTGCATTAGTGAAAGCATTCTTTCCTTTACATCATTGCTTTATTCTACATCTCTACATTTGTATTCTATATTTGCATTGTATAGAGTTGAAATTTTAATAGAAAATACAAAAAATTAGAAAAACATTAAAAAATTTATCTCCTGGGACTCATTCTCCACCTAGGGAAAATCAATCCTTTTATAGTTTTTCATTAGCATTTCCAAATTTTAATTTCCTGCATTGCATCTTTCTTTTTTCTGTCATTACATTTCTGTTTCAGTTCAGTTCTTTATGTTTTCTTAGCATAAAGTTCATTTCTTTTCATGGTATTTATGGATAGTCTTAGAATTTTACAAGTTCCATTTTCAATCATATTTCATAGTCCTTTTAGATCATCTTACATTGAAGAAACTCTAGCAAATATCCAAACCCAATCAACAAAAACATCAAATGATCCAATTAAACACATGATTCAAATTCAAAACAACACTCCATCCAAGCCACTTTGTAGGGATGATATCAATAAGTTAGATGAAGCCCTTAAGGGTTTCCTCTCACTCACTTCATCCTCTAATTCTTGCAATGAGAAACCTAACACCCTTAATGATAAATCCCCCCGCCAACCTTTTGATTGTGATGAATTTGATTTGTTAGATGAACCCTCAAGACTTCATCTTGCATAATTCATCTAGGGTGGTCCCACAATAGTGGTTTACAATTCTTGGCCAAACTAGACCTTATTTTTTTAACTAAATCTTCACTTTCGGGCACCTATAGTG
Source organism: Sequoia sempervirens (assembly GCA_007258455.2). NCBI lineage: Eukaryota > Viridiplantae > Streptophyta > Pinopsida > Cupressales > Cupressaceae > Sequoia > Sequoia sempervirens. The sequence goes on along the minus strand of VDFB02129578.1, from coordinate 12,211 downwards.
ATAAACTATGAGGAATTTGAAGATGATGCAAACTAGAGTTTTAGTGACATTTTTCTATAGATTATAAATATATTTTTTTCAATTTTTGGAATCAGATTGCACTTCTTTTTCCATCTCCCTCAAAACTAGTTTTTTTGAAAAACAACATTTTTAAAAAGTGCGCTCACCGTATAATGCATAACTTTTTCCATGAAGGATAAAATAATAATTCTTTCAAATTTAGATTTGTAACTCTGATATCTAGTGCTTCCATTTAGTTAGATAGTTTTTTATTGAATGATTTTTCTTTTAATCAAGTTTCAAAGTCAAACCAATTATAATTCGACATAGTACATCGTATAATGTGTAACTTTTTTTGTATGTATCGAAATTCAATTTTTATTTTTTTGGATCAAGACTTCAATATCTAGTGCACTCATATTTTTAAATTTTTTTTATAATCTACTATTTTTCCACATGTAGAACAAAGAGCTTTTTATTTTTCGGTGAAAGATGTACATTCATGAGAAATAAAAAATAAATATAATAATAAATTAAATTTATTTAAAATTATACTTTTGGAAAGCTTATAATAAGGACTGCATACTTACAAAAATAAATTTTAAATGAATTCATTTGATCCCCCAAAAGGTAAATCAAAAGTGGTTTTTTATCAGCATTTTGATAGGTGTAAAGGAGACTCCAGTTATAGGTATGGTTTAAAACTAGTGGGGTTCTATCCAAGGGGGTTTGATTTAAGGTAGTTTGATCAAACCCTCTTCAATTGGAATGCTTTAAATGGAACTTTTAAAGCTTAAATCATTATATTTTCTAAAACTATGTGATTTCAGCAAAAATCAGATCCTCCCAAAAATTGTAAACCAGCTTTGTGTGATCACCCTCCACTAAGGTTTGTGGTAACCAACTTGTGATAACAAACATTTATACCTCTAATTATTTTCTTGAACATCCTAAACTAGTTGACGATCGTTTACCCCTCACACCTTTTAGTAGTGATGAATTGCATTTGCTAGACGAGTCTCTTCAAGACTTCATCTCATCCAACTCATCTGCTATGGTTTGTTGTGAAAACTTTAAAATTAAGGACATTAATGTAATTCAACCTAAACTTATCCTTTACCCACCCTCACATCTGCTTCATCCCTCTAATCAACCATGCCACACTTTATACCCACCTAAAACTAATGTATCACAACAATCTAGTGATGATACTGTTGCTCATACATATAACACACAAAATAATCCACAACTGCCACAACCAACTCCACCATCATTACCTTTCCCTAATCCACCTAGTGCTCCTCGTTATAACCCACCTACAAAGGAGTATGATCTCATTGAACAATTAAAGAATACTCCTACCAAAATTTCTCTTTGGGATTTACTTCAAACTTCACCAACTTATAACACCATTTTCAAACCACTTTAAAAGAACTCATAATTCCTCTTGGAACCACTCTGAATGATGTGGAAGCTCTCATCCAAAAACAGTTTCGAGATTACTTTTTTTTATCAACATGAGCTCCCTCCTTTGGAGTCATGAAAACAACATGATACAATTATGATCATTGCTCAATTCCATCACATAGGTATCAAACACACTCTCATAGATAGTGGTTCTACCCTTAATGTGTGTAGTGTGAGTCTCCTTGATTGATTAAAAGTTGATAGATCGCAAATAATACCTAATTCCATTTCTATTAGAGGATTTGATAATACAACAAAGCAACCACTTGGGATAATCACTTTACCTATTACGGTTGGGGTTGTTACTTTGAAAACTCCTATCCATGTCATGCCTTACGATCTTTCATATAATCTCCTTTTAGGCCAACCATGGATTCATGAGATGAATGTCGTGCCTTCCAAAATTCACCGTATCATGAAGTATGTTTATAAAAATTGTATATATCAGATTGACATAGACCCTGAGTCTGAAAGTTGCTTGTACCTTGAAAAATGGGTTACAAGTCCTTTGAAAACATTGATTCCAACTTCTAAAATTGACCCTCTTGAAATTGAACATAATGATATAGAATCAATCTCTAAATTATTTGGTGATGATTGGGGATCCTTAGAATTTACACCCTCGTTTATGGGAAAATACATACTTATGCAAAAGAAAGATGAGAAACATGAACAACCAACAATTATGTCCACTCAAGATTCTGAACAATCATCTCAAACATATATCTCTTACAATATGGATGAAAATGCAACATACACAATAGATAATTTTGATGAGATAAATTATCAATCTCTTCCTACCCTGCGCGAAATGGAAATAATTTATGGGAAAGGTTATAAATTTTTCAAACAATTAGGCTATACTAGAAAAGGGTGGGGAAAACATGAACAAGGTATTTGTGTCCCTATTGAACCTAATACACAAGAAACAAAAACTGGATTGGGATATTCTTTTTTCTAAACTAGCCAATGCTACTCAATGACCATCTTTAAACATTAACATTATAATATGTCACCTGCAACACAAACTCAAAATCAAAAATCTTGATTTGCTTGATATAACCTTACTACCTTCATGGACGTATGTTGATAGTGATGAGGCTTTGAAACAAATGTTTGGTGTTTATGATACCCTATCCTCACTTACTTACATGAAACACATTTCCTGTGCTTTGTACATTACTGAGCAAGAAGCAAGTGATCTCACTGAAGACTTCTCTGAATCTAAAAGTCCTCAATCCAATGCACTCCCTTTAGGAGACACAATTGATGTGCTTATGGAAATTCATAATAAAGATAAAGTTATTAAAATTGGGAAGTTCCTTGATGATGAAGAACAAGAAGATACAACCACTTTACTTCATGATTTTCCTCAAATTTTTGCTTGGAAATATTCTGATATGCCAGGAATTGACCTGAAAATTGTAATGCATAACATTGTCCTTCCTGCAAATGCTAAACCCATCCGTCAAAAGATCCACAAAATGCACCCTAACGTAGCCTTGCATGTTAAAGAGGAACTAGAGAAACTTCTTGATGTAGGCTTTATTAAACCTATTGATTATTCCCCTTGGATCTCAAACATAGTCACAGTTGCAAAACCTGATAATCGTATTAGGATATGCACAGATTTTTGAGACTTGAATAAAGCCTCTTTAAGAGATGATTTTCCACTTCGTAATATAGACATGATCATGGATTCAACTGTTGTACATGCTTTTTTGTCATTCATGGATGGATTTTCTAGTTATAATCAAATCCTTATAAATCCTCAAGATCAATACAAAATCGCCTTTACAACTGTTTGGGGTACATTTTGTTGGGTTGTGACTCCCTACGGTTTAAAGAATCCCAATGCAACTTATCAATGTGCAATGAAATTAATATTTCATGATTATATTCACAAAATTTTAGAAGACTATTTCGATGATATCCTCGCTAAATCATTAACAGGACAAGACAATGTGAATGTTTGTAACATATTTGAACACACAAAATGATACAACATGTGAATAAATCCAAAAAACTGTGTCTTTGGTGTAGATAGTGGTAAACTTCTAGGGTTTTTCATATCTCACAGAGGCATTGAGGTGGACACAAAGAAAATTGATGCAATCATTAACATGCCACCTCCTCAGAATATTTCTCAGTTACATATGTTACAAGGTCAAATTCAAGTTGTTCATCATTTCGTTGCATCTTTAGCCAATTGCACATTACCTTTCACACATCTCCTTAAAAAGGGTGTCCCTTTTGATTGGGATGAGGATTGTAAATAGGATTTTGAGAGTCTAAAGGAATATTTAGCTGCTCCACCTGTATTACAACCTGTCATGTCACATCGAGTGTTTATCTTGTACATCACCAAGTTTTCCCATGCTCTTGCAGCATTTTTGGCTCAACACGACGATCATGGTAAAGAAAACCATGTTTATTATATTAGTCACACCTTAATTGATTATGAAACACAATATTCACCAATTGAAAAACAATATTTGGATCTTGTATTCACTACCAGTAAGTTGCGACATTATTTACTAAATGCTAAAGTACAAGTTGTCATGAAGTTTGATCCTCTTAGATATCTTTTCAACAAAACCGATCTTTTAGGATGCTTAGCTAAGTGGGTGATGTTGTTAACTGAGTTTGATCTTAAATTTGTTTCACAAAAATTAATCAAAGGTCAAGCCTTCACCAATCACTTAGCTGATGCTCCTTCTCCCTTTGCTTTAATACCTACTAATGATTTCTTTCTTGATAATCATTTCTTAACTGCTGATATTAAACCATGGGAATTATTTTTCAATGGATCTAATTTTCGAACAGGTTCCGGTGCTAGATTGGTACTAATTCCACCCGATGGAAAACCTATTCCCTTATCCTACCACTTAAATTTCCTATGTACAAATAATACAACTGAGAATGAGGCATTGATTGTAGGTTTGTAAGCTACTTTATCTCTTCACACTAAACATATTAAGATCTTTGGCAATTCACAATTAGTCATCAAACAAATCAATGGTACATATCAAACTAAACATGACAAATTATTAAAATACAAGGATCTTATAATGACACTTTTAGAAAAAATTGATTCATTCACCATTGATAACATCCCACAAAAAGACAACCGACATGCGGATGCAATGGTAAGTACAACTTATCTCATATTCCCACATGATCCTTCTACAAATTTCACCTTCGTTATTCATCCCCATCATGAAACCTTCCATCGATACTCTGTTAGAAGACATTTTGGTGATAACTCAAGAAACTTCATGTGAATGGTATAATACAATATACAACTACTTAAAAGATGGTACTATTCCCTAACCTACCATGACAAATACTCGAAAGTGCTTGTGTAAACTCACAACTAAATATGTGATCCTTGTAGATGCATTGTATAGAAGATCTTTCAATGGTCTCTTATTATGTTGTCTTAAATATTTTAAAATCCCTTTAGCATTTGAATAGGCTCATGCTGGTGGTTGTGGAGGTCATTTTGGAGGTCGTTCGTTAGTGCAAAAACTTATTCATCTGGGTTATTATTGTAGACATATGGAAAAGGATTATTTCACCTATGTTAAATGATGTCACAAATGCTAAGAACATAGCCATTTGATTCACACTCCTACTGATGAGCTTCGTGCCAATGTTCCCACTTGGCCATTTTTAGTATGGGAGTTAGATCTTATTGGAAAAATTTCACCTCCTTCTTCTACTAGACATACGTTTATCATAACCACAACTGGTTATTTCACAAAATGGGTAGAATTTATCCCTCTTTGTTCAACAACTGCTGAAGTAATTTGTAGTTTCATATTGGAATACATAATTGCTCGCTTTGGACTTCCTTCTACAATTGTTTTAGACAATGGAACACCATTTAAGAATAGTGAATTTCAAAAATTTCTTGAAACATTTAATATTCAACATCATTTCTCTACACCATATTATCTACAATCCAATGGGCAAGCTAAAAACACTAATAAACTTCTTGAACAAATCCTTAAGAAAACTATTAGCAATAATCATAAAGACTGGCATATGCAAATATCTTACATGCTTTGGGCTTATAGAACTAATGTCGATCATCCACAGGAAATACCCCTTATAGCCTTGTTTATGGTACTAGTGCGATTATTCCCGTGGAGTTAGAAATTCCTACTTTATGAGTTGCTCTCTGAGATATTTTTGACACTAACACTTATAAAGAACAATGATTACATCAACTTGAGATGCTCAATGAATAATGCATTAACGTTCTCAAACATATACAAGCTCACATTAAACAATTACAACGCAAACATAGCATTCATGTTATTCCTTGATTGTTTTCTAAGGGAAATTTTGTTCTTATTGAAAATCAAAGAACTACTAGTGCTAACAATGAAGACAAAGATAAGTTCATCCCTAATTGGTTGGGACATTTTGTAGTTAATACCAATTATGGGTCAGGTGCTTATCTCTTAATGCAGCTTGATGGAACACCTCTTAGATAACCTATCAATGCCATGCATTTGCATCGGTATTATCTTTAAACTCCTTTGAATAGTATGAGTGGTATAGCAGTGTTGTTTAAAGCTATTTGATGTCATAATGTTCACATTGCTTTGTTCTTGACAACTAAATTTTTCTTGTTTGTCTGGAACACTAAGGTAATTATTTAAGTTCATTTTATAATTGCTTTAGGCTTCATACTATTCACCCTCTTGTTGTGTTAAATTAAATCCTTCTTGGGTTATTTAATTTAACATATTCTTTTTCATTTATCACTGTTGTATGTTAGATCACATCATTCTTGTTAAATCATGAAGCCATTAATTAAATAATTTTTTACCATAAGTCATTTAATTAATCACATAGCATTTAGCATTCACATATAAAGAGATACATCATCATAATATCAAAGGTGCAGTCTATATATATATATATATATCAAAGTTTTATATACATCTCAGAATCCTCTACAATATCACAATGGTTTGTGAGAGCTAGACCCCTTAGGATCTGGCACTCGTTATCTAGTCCCTAGACATCACGAGATAGTCATGTGTGATTGTGATTGTGAAATTTTGAGTCTCAATGCATACTCCAAACCCTCTACTCACCCAACAACTATAAGCCGCTCATTTGCCATCCGGTCCCTCTTTGCTCGTGTTTGTGCTAGCTCTGCCTGCAGTCTCTCTACCTCTATTGAGGTGTGTGTTGTTTGTAGTGCACTCTCAACCCGATGGAGTTGCCTCCTCACACTCTCCTACATTTCTCGCAACCTCGCAAATGGTCTGAGTGACTCTATCTCCTCCTCCACAATCGGTGGGGGCACGTAGTTAGGATCTATCTCATCCTCCTCAAGGGATGTTGGAACTATATCTGTGGTTGCCTAACGATAGAACTCTCACCAGTCTCTCATCACTCCTGCAAGATAGATCATGTACACAATCAATAACACATCATAATAATATAGATATGCACAAATCAAGCATAAATCACTAAATAACATCCATCAAATCAAATTTCATCACCTATGTCTCTAGATGCATGAGGAATATGGAGGATGTGCTAGCCTCTCTCTAATTGTGTGTGTTAATTTCTATTGTAGCTATTGCCCGTGATCTAGTCCTGTAAGTATGTGACGACTCTCCATGCTTGTACCAATCCTAAATAGCTACCTCATCACCCTCACCTAGGGGTGGCTCCTCCTCGTAATAATAATCCTCCTCATCATCCTCTCCTCCATCCTGGTCCTCATAATCAGGATCAGCCTTGGACTGGTACTTCTCATTGATAATATTTGTAAAAATATTTGTTGGCCTATACCGTACCACCTCTACTCTCTCCTCCGGCTCATGACCCTCATTTGCTACTAGCTCTACATCACCTAGAGGAAAATACATGGGGAACACATGAGATGGTCATGCATATGACCACCACTCCTCATGCTCGTCTGTGCTATCAACATCATCAGTGTCAGAGACTAGTGGCTAGTCATGATCTGAATCATCAGAATCACTCTCTCGTACATGATCTATCATCAACCAAATAGTGTCACCTAGCCTCTAGGCACTCCACACTGATCTTCTAATGAAGGGGCATGCCCTTAGTGGTGTCTATACATGTCCAAGCTATTGTATGACTCACCCATAATAGAATGGTCGTACTACCTAGTCATGTCTCCCTGCTAGATATCTATCCATTTGCATCCTCCGTAACTGTCCGATGGGGTCTGACGACTATTGAGTGAGTAGACAGGGCCTCCTTAGGATCTCGTCCTCCTCTAGCTGATCAAATCTCACCCTCCAAAAAGTGCAAATCACCATACTGCCATAGCCATCGCAAAGGATAGTCGAACGCTCATGAGTATCCTGTTGCTATAGTACAAGGGTATCTGATAGGCCTAGTACATGTGATATGCTCAAGGCACCACACCTATAGAAGTGAAAAATGGACCATACTATTGATCTCTTGAAATAAAAACTGACCAAGATCATAATACAAGTATGCTAGAATGCAATGGCCCTAGGTGTAGACTGTCCTCTCCTCGTACATCCCTCATATTAGGTGTATCGGTCCCCCATCCAAGTGTTCCACTTATCCATTTGGATTGAGAACTAGTGCCATTGTGTGCATCATAATCAGTCTAACCACATGAGTTCATGAGTATAGCAGCATGGGAAGCTCGATCCACACTCTAACCCTCTCACCATGTATAGGTCCATCCAAACAATACTACATATCTCTCTTCTCTTGGAATGACCGATCCCCCTAGAAATACACTCGCATTCCCCGAATAGGAACTTAAAGAATGTGGTGTACGTCCTCAAGTGTGATGGTCATTTCCCTAGTGGGAAGATGAAAGGTACAGTTATCTACATCCCAATGCCCACACAGAGTGATCAACATGGCATCATGGTATCTCATGGGTGGCATAAGATATTCCCAATAGATACCCACTGACTGTAAATGTTTTAGCTCTGCCATTGATAGCACTGGAACATGATCTCTTAAAAAATGTCAAATATCTCCCCCCTAGCTGATGTTGTGACCAGGCAGGGACCTATCAAAATCATCACAACATACTCTAAATTTTATCTAATATTTTCAATTTTCAAAATTTTCATCATGCAAGTGTGCTAAAGTTGATTGAGTGTGCTTCCCTAATGGACCTAGACACTTTAGAACCCTTTTTGGACATTTTGCAAAGAAACAGGGACACTTCACAAAGAAACAGGACACTTTGTGAAGAAATGGGACACTTTGTGAACTTTATTCCAAGAACCCTAAATTAACCTACCCATACATAAAAATAATTAAAATACCATCAAATCACAACATGAAAGTTATAGAATTGACTCACCTCATGATACAAATCATTGCATGCCACTTGCTCACGAAGATCATCCAACCATGAAGGTGTGTAATCCCATTTGCTCGGCATGTTCTTCTCTCACTCATCGCTTTCAAGCTACATGAAGGTAAAATGAATAGTAAGTAACAAGTTACTTTCTTCTCCTTCTTTAAATCACTTATCATATCTTTTTACTTTTACACATTCACATATGGTTATCGTCTTTTCAAGAACTTATAATGTAGATATTATTCAAATCAACATAACGAGAGCTACGGTAATCCATTTTTTACGTTGTTTGATGCATTGGAATTGTGATTCCACACCTAACATCATCATTCATCTATCGTTATGTGGCATGGTACTTGGAAATTCCCACTGATATGATGTTTCTTATTCGACGTGGCTAGATTGCTACCTTGATTCCACCTACGTAAAGCAAGAGGAATCAAGGGGGCGTACATCTACCCTCTAATTGGATTCCTAAGAGTTACATAAAAATATTTTTGAGAAATTAACAAATGTTTGTTTCCAGAATTAGTTCCTAATGTTGTGGTTGTCTAGATAACTACACTGGGCGCTTTGTTCTCTCATCGCTTTTTTCTCTTGTCCTTTTGAATATGTATCCTTTTATGTAGTAATATGCATTGTTTAGAGTCCTTTAGCTGATATATGCACATAGAGTCATATGGGCGCTAAAGTGGGGGCTAAATATGCCATAGAAAATTGGACCCTCTTGAGAAAAGAGACAATTTTAGGCATAATTGAACCCACTTTTGAGCCCCTTCACATCATTTCTCCTTCAAAATAGCATTTATAGGCCCCTTAGACCTATTAATTTTGATCTAAAGACCTGTTTCACATGAGAAATCACATAAAACCTAACAAACAACATTTAATGACATCATACCCCAACAACCCACCTTCAAATAGTAGTAGTGGGACCCATTCGCCACCTTGGGTGAATGAGTCCCCTCTGGTGGGACCCATTCACCAAGGGTGGTGAATGAGTCCCCTTTGATGGAAAATTCAAAATTAAGCAGGAATTTAATCAATTTAACTTTTATTTCTAGTGAATATCAGCCTCTTAGGTCTAATTAATGGGAAAATAAGGTGTTGTTGCTTATAAATACACATTTCAAGTCATTTTTAAAAATATCCATCATCTTTTTATCATCTCTCAAGAGCAATTTTTAGGGTGGGTATGTGTAGGTTAATGGTGGGCCAAAAAGTGGCAATGAGGAAAAAAACACGTCTTTCATCGACCGAAAAAATGAAAAGAACATGTTGACTTTTTTTAGGCTCGGGTGTCACCATACCAAACACCAAAGCTACTTTTACAAATCGGATATCCAATCCAAATCGGATATCCGATTTGTAAAAAGTATATATTAAAAACTTCTGTCGCTTTTTTGAAGTCATTCGGCTGAGAAGAACCCGCGGGCGCATAGTGCATCCATTCTTCACGTAACGGATATCCGATATAGGCTAAATTCGATTTGGAAAGGTAAGTTTTTTTATTTTCATTTGATTTGATTCAATTTTGATTTAGATTTGAATAATTTCATATGGTTTTTGTTGATTTTTTAAAAAAATAGGGTTTTTGATTGAGTTTTTGTGAAAAAATTGAGTTTAGAATAGATTTTGATAAAAAAAATGAATGTTTTTTGTGGATTTTTTTTCACAATAGGGTTTTTGATTGAATTTTTATGAAAAAATTGAATTGAGAATGGATTTTGATAAAAAAATGAATGTTTTTTGTGGATTTTTTTTCAAAATAGGGTTTTTGATTGAATTTTTATGAAACAATTGAGTTCAAAATAGATTTTGATAAAAAAATGAATGTTTTTAATGGATTTTGATTTAAAAATAGTGTTTCATTTATATTGTCTAATTTTAGATTAATTATTTTTTAACTTTAATCAGGCATTATGGCTGTTGAGAATGAAAATGCACAAATTCCACCAGTTGAAAATGAAAATCCACTAGCTGAGAATCAAAATGCAGAAATTCCAAATGCTCCACCACCTCCGCAGCCATCAATTGAACAATTAATTCATGAAAAATTGGAGCAATTGAGGGGAATTTGTGATGTTTATAGGAAAATCCCTCGATTATCCCGTATGTCAACCACATTGACAGGAATAATTACAAATGTAGAAACCCTCTCCACCCAACATAATGCATTTCATTCATGGCGAGAAACCATGAGGCAATATTATGCATGTGGAATGTCTTATGATGATGTGAAAGATCTCCAAATAACAAAAGCCCAAATAGCCTCTTTAACCCTAACCTTTGGTTTTTTTGTTAATGTTAACCAAAACTTTCTATAAAATGGTTGCCACATAGGGCATTGTAGATAACTTTTGGGATCATTGGTGTATGGTTTTTGATAAACCACCCAACAATAATCTTGATGTACCCTTTTACTTTATTAAAATTATATGCCGAGTTTTTGTTAGGGCATCATGTCAATTACTTTGACATTAAACCCTTCCAGGGCGTTGGTAGAGGTATGCCTTAGGATAGGCCAGGGGCAACTAGAGTAGTTAGGCACCCACATGTTCCCCATCCTCCCCTTCCTCTACCACCTCTAGTACAACATCAGATATTACGAAGGATGCAAGCCACACAAACTATCTAGGCCATTCACTCTTTGAGTGGTCTTTTGGTTTCCCATGCTTCTCCAGTAGCTCAACCACATCTAGTGATCTTGGCGATGGCAATGCGATCATCTCGGTTCCACATATTTGTAGCCACATATTTGTAATACGTGCCAACAAATATACTTGGGTCCTATTGTACAGCCCCCTGAGCATCCATTAGACACTTCTGATTATGACATCCAAGATGTGGAGATTATAGCAGATCACACACAGGGGAGTGGAGCACACCCTACAGAGTCCTCTCCTGCTAGAGAGGTGGACATTGGAGTAGTTATATAGGTAACATTTAAGGTGTAAATTCATAACTTGCATTTTTAAAAAAATGAATATTAATAAGAGATAGTATCAAGTACTAATATTTATTTACATGGTCTATTTAACAATTAATGTCTGAGGAGGAGCTCACACAAGTGACTGATAGCACCCTTAGGGCCATTTCATTTTGCCTCGACATGCACACAGTATGTATTTTCTCACTCACTCATTTACATTTTTTACTGTATATTTGCTTGTCATTGGAATTGTCAATAATGAAATTATATATTAACTTATATGTTTATCTTACTCTCTGCTTGTAGCAAACACCTAGTGCGAGTGAGGTGCGACGCTCTCTAGACTATGGAGGCACAATGTTGGATAAGGGAAAGGTAATTGAACTCAAATTTGATTGAATTCGTACTATAAGATCTTTTTATTGATTATACATTGGACATAGATTTGTAGT
>VDFB02129576.1:0-23591 GCA_007258455.2 Sequoia sempervirens | reverse complement strand
TCACCACTCTTCATTCAACATGAAATGCCAAATGTAGCAATTGTTTTGTTTATTTTGTCAAGTTTCATTAACTAGGATATTTAGTGGGTTGAATAAAGTTGTGTTATGACCCTTGGTCTCTTTAAAATAATTAGACAATATTAGGGAGATCAGGAAGGGGAGAAAACTAAACTCCTTCAAAATAGGGTAGTTGTGGGTTTGTTCATTTTCTTTGTATACTATATACTTAGTTTCTCTAGGATAAATAAGTCATTGTAGAAACAAAAGATGTTTGATTATCTACCTAATATTGTTTGTGTTTTTGAAGTTATTAGACTATTTAGATCATTTTCTTAGTTGTGTATCCTAACTAATATAGAGTAAGCTTTTTCATTTTAATTGACTACTACATAATAGTTTATGTGTTGAAAGAATTTTTTCCATTCTTTGTAGTTTTTACATTGGAATAAAAATCATATTTAATTTCACACCAATATACTTCTTTCATAAATCATATTTGTTTAATATCTTAAATGATGTTAGTTAAATTGGAAAAGTTGTTTGAGTTAATTACTAAATTTGATCTAAAAATGTTCAACACTTTACATATATTCAATGAGATATACATAGTTAAATTGGAGGTGTCATTTGAGTTAATAATTAAATAATGTAATAATCAATTCAAGAAAGGGACATAATTTTGGATTTTTTTGAATTTAATAAATTAAAAATTAAAATAGACATAAATTACTTGAAATAAGTGCTTCATAACCCATCTAATCAAATCATAACCTATCAAAAAGGCAATAGGAATTTTCTAAAGAAAAGAACACTTGACCCAATCATAAGTGTATGGCCTTTGCAGAAAGGAGTGATCCACCTTAGCAATAGCAAGTACCCCATCCAAAATTTTCTCACATTATACAAAGCCACAATGTTCCTCTAAGATAAGCCAATCAAATCCAACCTTATGTGTCCTAGTAATCAAATTGGAGATGATCCTAAAAATGACATTGTGAAGGGTGATTGGTCTAAAAAATCTAAATAACTTTGCAATTATTTCACTACTACGATCAATGTGTCATCTTTCATGAAATTTCCCAAAACACTATTCATTATGATCATATGGAAATTTCTAGGAGAACTACAATAGTTGTAACATCATGAATTAAAATTAAACATTAAAATGTACATCATGAATTAATTATGTAATGGTATAAAAATTAAAAAAATCATGAATTAATTATGTAACCAAATAAGTCAAATATAATTCTATCAAGAAGTGAATATCCAATAGATAATACAATCACATAACTCATACATTTCAATGTCATTGATCTTATTCTTCATCAAAATCTTTGTCTGACGTATCATCCGATCCAAATTCACCATTGTAAGGATTGGTCATATCATCATCATCGTCATTGATATCAGTTTCGGTAATGTCAACATCCACACAGATATCATCTTCATGAACATTAACTCATTCATCATCATGATCGAGTTCCTCCTCTTCGACATCTTCATCAAGCACATCATCAACTAATTGTTGATCTAGATCATCATAAACATCATCTTCTAGTTCTTTGGTATCTTCTTCTTCCACCACATTATACTTTACTGACCTTCCTCTTGGATCATGTCTAACAACAAATGACCAACCTGATCACATTGGCTTGGAAGAACATAGGGCTCATTTCCAGCTCACTCAATCAACCTTGTATTAACAATGGAAAATACATTATCATGTTCAATAACAGTTCTCTCAGGATCATTTTCATTCAATCATAGCCTGTACCATAGGACAATGAACATAACTAATTTGAGAGAATTAAAGTCACATTCAAGTATATCATCCAAAATCCCATAGTATCTATTTTCTGAGACTTCTGGATGTATGTCGCTTCTAGATGAAACATTAGTCACCTGAAACACTGCAGTTATCCCAGAATCACAATTTTTCTTCGTGTCATCCAAATTTTTGATTCAAAATTTATGACCATTGCATCACATAGCCTTGTGGTGTTTCACCTACAATATGTCAAACATGAAAAAATTATTGCAATATCATCAGTGGATATACATATTTATTCTTGGCCAAATGTATGCAAAGAAAAAAATCTCAACATATATATACATCAATATAACTGAAAATAATTAAATAATATGGGTGATTAATATATTTATATGTACCTTTTTATCTCTTAAACCATATGCTAAATCAATTTCCCTTTGTGTAACATTGGAATCTCCATTATGATGAGCTTCTTTAACCAATGAAGCCACACATTCCCATGTTAATGCGTGACCAGATTGTTGACATCATTCAATCCATACCATCATCCACTCAAGATTTTTTTCTATGTACAAATGTAGTGAATCCCACTCTCAACCAATTTCATAAAACAAAATTGAAATTCACAAATGACGTTAACAAATTTAAAAAATTAAAACATTTCAATAGTGATGTTAACAACCTTGAAATTAGTGTGTTTTATGTTTCATGTGATCATAAAAGATTAAAAAGTCAGTTGTAGAGGTGGTTTTTCAGTAGGTGAGGTGTAAAGGCCTTTAAAAGTCATAAATTAATCATTGTAAACCCTCATAGGATGAGAAATAAAGACGGTACAACTGCTGTCCTCAAGAGTTTTGTGAGGAAAAACATGTGAAATGAGAGATTCAAGCCTACGTTTCAACAAAATATATATGGGAGATCTGATTTCATAAATTTTTACCCATGTGGAGACCTAATGGGTTGTGTCTAAGTTGTTTTTGAGGTCTGGGAGGTTGTGGAAGTATGAGATTGAATAAACCCTCATGATTTTGGCCTAAAACAAGGGTTTTCAGGTTTGGAAAGAATCTGGTCATACAAGTGGAATATTTTTGTGGATTTGGAGGTTTGGATGCATAAAAAATTTTTCCCCAATATTTCATGGGCATATGAAAAGTTTAAAGACTAGTTGCTTTGTAAAATAGGCCTAATCAACCTAATCAACACAACCTAGAAAGGGTGATTTTGGTGATTTGGTCCAAAGGACTTGTACTTTCCCTTTAACTATGTTTAATAAAACCAAAATGGGTGTCTAAAAACATCAAGGGTTTTTCTAGTGTTTCGGGAAAGTTTTGAGTTATTAGACAAAACTAGGTTTGCACTGCTACAAGGATTCAAGGAGTCAAAGTGTGAAATTTGACTTCTATTATTTTTCAGGCTTTGAGAGTTGTTTGGATTGTTTAAAGTGGTAATTTTAACATTTTTGGAATCCTCTTAAAGGTAGGTTGATAGGTTGGTTGAGTTGAGCCTCCCATGTCTACATCAATTAGTTAATTACCACGGTATACAAACTTAATTTATAATTGATGTATATTGAAGATTAATAATTAAATAAGTACAATATACATAAAAAAAATGTAAAATGTATTATAATTACCTCTCACTTTCCTCAATCTACCTTCCCCCATCAGGTACTCTGCTTCAAATTTGTTAATGGAGTTTGGATCCCAAATGCGATCTACATGGATCTTTGCAGCAAACTTAGGAAGATATTCAGTAATGTACACCGTGGTCTAGTATACCATATATACCTCAACCATAGAACCCTCAGGATGTGCTCTTTGTCTTACCAAATCCTTCAAAAATTTCAAGTGCCTCTCAACCATCCACATTGACCTTGTGTGTACAATTCCACACAATTCAATCTCCTTAACTTGGTGTATGAGGTAGTGTTCTTGTGCATTGAAAAATGTCGAAGGTAGACACTTTTGCATTTCACACATTAGACGAGAAATTTTTCTCTTCCAATAATTTATATCTTCTTTATGGATTTCTTTAGATGACAACCATCTACAAGTGATTCAAGGTGCAAACATATTAACGAGATTTAACAACAATATACAATATATTACATAACAAGTAAAATAAACGGAAATTATAAGATCTATAGAATGAATTGAACAAATATTGCTACTTACCTCATGTATTTCCAAGATCGTATATAAATTTCTTGACATTGTTGTCGAAGTTTTCTGGGAGAGATAGAGGTAGAACATACTGCAACAATTATAAAATGATCTTTTCATTATTTTTCCAAAAGTAGTAAACATAATACACTGAAAAGTACATGCAGTATACAAATATATAAATAATATACCAGAATAATTACCTTAATGAAGGCATGTCAATCATGCATTTTCATCCTTGACCCAAATTCACCTTTCTTTGTCATGATATTGTCTATGTTCATAGCAAATCCTATGGGAAATTGAATTTTTCGTATGGCTTCTTTTATAGCATTACTTTGCTGCTCCGTTAATAACCAAGGAAGGGTTCTTATATTAATTTGGTCTCCATCGCTATTTAATTGAATGACATTTTTCATTGCATGATTGGTTTCTTGAATGTCACTACAAATTTTAACAATTTTTTCTTTATCTTGCCTTCCATCCAATATTTTCCATAACGTTTCTATTATATTCTTTTTGATATGCATTGTATCAAACAAATACACAATTTTTAGTTGCTCATAGTAGGGTAACCTACTAAATTTTCTAGGATAACTTTTCATTCCCTGTGGAAGTCGGCCATTAATGCCTTGATGACCTTCATGAAGCATATAAGTTAAACAAATTAACAACAACAATCATTGTCAATTACAGCATGAGCAAACAAAACACAATATAAAATATAAATTCCAAACATATCATATATGATAGATAAAAAATTTGATCCGATGTATAACCTTGACAATTAACTCTATTATATTCCAACTTCCATATGTGAGGTGTCATTCTTCATGGTTTTGATGTAGTCTCTTCTTTCCCATTGAAAATATTTTTTTTAGTAGCTCGATACTTATGATTGTTGTGGAGGAAGTTCCTATACTCATCAAACATATTCTTTTCTATACTTGTTGAATGGCAAGATTTCATCTTTGGACCACAAATTGGACATGAAAATTTTCCCTTTGTTTGAAGACCTACAAGATCATATATAATTGGATTAAATATGTCAATTTTTATAATTATATATAATGAATAGATTATTTAAAAAACATGCATGATATCTACTTCATAAAATTAAATATTGTTAAAGTAAAGTCGAACATTATAACATACCACAAAAATGTGTTAGCCCTAAGGCATCATGAATTGTCCATACAAGTATTACATGGAATTGAAATTGTTTTTGTCCTATTGGTCTAGAGACATCATACATAGTGATGCCATTCCATAACTTTAGTAACTCATCGATAAGAGGCTCGATATATACATTCATATCTTTAACTTGGTACTTACCTAGTTGAATGAACATAAACATTACATAATTATTATAACCATTTTACTGCAATATATATAAATTAATGTACATGAATATTAAATGAAAAAAATATAAGTCATTATGCAACAAATAATACAAATGAGATGCTACTATGATAAAGAAAATTGATGTAAACAAATACCTAGAACAATCATTTCCAACATTATGTGCTCCCTCTTTATTGAAATCCATGGAGGAATATTATTGTTGATAACAAAAATAGGCCACACTGAGTAAATAGATCTCAACTCTCCAAATGGATTGACACCATCCGTTGCCAATGAGAGCCTGAGATTACGAGGTTCTTCTTTAAAGTGTGGCCATTTTTCCTCCATGTCCTTAAATGTAGAACCATTCATAGGCATTCAAATAATTTCATCTCCACTTCTATTTCATGCATGGTAATCCATAAATTGTGCTAAGATTTCACATCTAAATAATTGTTGCATACCTGGAATAATGGGAATGTAATGAAGAACCTTGCGAGACACCTTTTTTGTTAGTTGATCTATTCGATATCTACTGATATGACATTCTAGGCATTTTTTTGCAAATTCATGTTGTTTATCATATATAATATGATCATTCAGACATGCATCTATTGCTTGATACTCCATTCCAATATATTTCATAATAGAAGATAAATCTCAATATGAGCGAGGTAAAATATTTGATGATGGTAACAAAAATTCACCAATCAATCTACAACAAAAAATAATTTGTTAATATAAAGAATATTAATGGTACATATTTCATCCTTTATTTACTAATGATGAACTAATAGCAATTAAAATAGATGAAAAAAGATGACACATATGACATACCTTAAAATCCATGACAGTGCTATGTTGGATAAACCATTCATAACCTTCAAGTTCACCAACAACAATACAACATAGAGAAGAGTTATTTTAGAGCCTTCATAAAGGGGCTCATGTGCCTTCTCAAGTACAGGTAAATCATGAACATCATCAAATTCATCTCGATCATCATGATCATCTACACCACTAAATGTTTCATGAATCGATGTATTTGTACCATCATCTTCAACTGTGTTTTATAGCACATGATCATCTTCTTCCATAGGATCATTACCTTCATCTTCGATATTCACAGCTCCATGTTCCTCTGCTTACAAAACCACATTTTTTAGGGCATGATAATCCATATATTGTGCCCTAGAGCACCCCACCTTTATAATAATGATCAACACAATAAACCATGATCATGATCAAGCTATTTTTTATATATATAGAAATGTTAAAACAATATAAACATTTACAAATTCAATAAATATAAAGAAATATAATGAACTACTTACCAATGGACGATAATCATGCCCCCCTTCAATGTGACCATGCTACCTACAATATTTCTCAACTGTTGTGATTAAAATTCTTCTCGTCTTTAAGCCCTTGCAATTATTGCAAGGACAATAACATTTCCCATCACCCTTTCTTTTCAATCTAGCCCACATTCTAGCAATTGTCTGTTCATTTTTTTTTGTACTAATATTATCTGACATAATTTTTCTTTACCAAGCTTGAATGTTTAGATCTTAAAAAAGTATCAAACTCAAACTCTAATAATTTGTAATCATAGACAGGTAACAAAATCTAATAATTCTAATATTTTTCACCTAAAAAATTCGGCATACAACCACCCCTGCAAAAAAGAAGATAGTTTGAAGTTAATGAACCCAAAAAACACTTTAAAATGCTAATTCCAGAACTTATTAAATTCTGATTTTACTATTATTTCCAACTGTTAGACTCCTAAAATCATAATATTGAACTTGCACAACAAAATATGGAAATGAAATTCTCAAAATGCACAAGTCTAAAAATGAAATTTGATGAGATGTTGCTTTAAAATATGATTTTCAAACCGAAGTAAAAATATGACTTCACAAATGAATTGAAATAGACAACAACTACCCTCAACTTGGTGATATCTTCTTGAATTTTTTCTAATTTTTCCCAAAAAAATTGTCCTTAGTTCTCCACAAACTGTCGCAAGTAGAGAAAATTTTCAAGTATAGCAAAACATTGTCGCAATAAATAGGCGAAATCACTTTTTTTGTCAGCCATAATTTGATTTTTTTCTAATTTTCCATGTTTGTCAAAATTTTGACAAAAAGGTTCATTGAAATTTCAATGAAAATAGGTTCATCAAAATTTCAATGAACGTCGGGGATAAAATTTAAAAAATTTGAAAATTAGACATTAATTATCACAAGTACCTGATAATACATCAAATTATACATATTTCATTGGAAATTTTCACTTGATTTTGTAGTTAAATGAGCTAGTGAAAGGGGTAAAAACTTTATTGAAATTCAAAAAAGAGCATTACAAAGAAATGAAAGAGTCAAGGCTCTAGAAGTGAACAAGAAACCACCAAAAAAAGCAAGAAACTATCATCTTTACTCTAACCATCCCTATCCTTAGCCAAAATCCTCTCCAAGTCTTGACTGATCTCATGGGGTACCTGCTCCACACATCAATCCTCCTACCATCTATACTCTCAAAATCCCACTTAGTCAAACAATCTGCTGCCCTATTCCACTCCCTTAGAATGTAGACGAAAGACACCATCTCTATCATAGCACGAATTTGTAGAATCTGTTGCACTACTATGGAAAGCTACCAACTAACATCAGACATCTTCCTCTCAATAAGAAAATTAATCAAAACCTGTGAATCAAATTTGTAGATAACGATATGCCACCCCAAATCATAAGCCCGCTCAAAAGCGCAGAGGATTGGCACACCTTCCATAAGGTTGATAGTCTGCACCCCTTCATGGACCACAAAAAGGAAGACCATCGAGCCTAGAAAATCCCTACCAACCCCTCCAATCCCAGGAAGCCCAGGATTTCCATGTGAGGAACCATCCGTATTAATCTTCAAAGTGCTAGTCGGAGGGGGCATCCATCTACCCATCCTTTGAACTTTCTTCTTTACCCACCTACCTCTCCTAACACAAGTAGAAGCCGAAGACAACCCTCAAATACCTATTTTATCCACCATCTCCACATCCCCTTTCTCTAAAGGAAACTCTAGTTCAGATTTAGCTTCCACCATCTCCTGGATCATACCCATAATTCTTTGCCAGACTTGCTGGACCAACATCTTTTCTCCACAAAATATTCTATGATTCCATTCTAGTCATATTTTCCACAGTATGAAGTTAGGCCCAATATACCACACATCCTACAAGAAGGAGGACTTAGATGGAGGCCTAACCAAGATACTCCAAATTTCAACTAGGGAGGAGGGATGATCACAAGGGCTTTTCCAAACACCCCACCACAAATACCAAAGATGTAAAATGAAGGAACATCAAAAAAATAGGTGAGAAGAGTCCCCCTCTACAGCCCCACACAAAACACAAATAGAAGGACCCTGTAAACCCTACTTTTAGATATTATCCCAAGTCAAACAACTATTCTAGGCCAAAGTCTAAACAAAGTAGTTGCACTTTGGCCAAGAGAACTTATTCCACACTTTCTTCCACCAGTGAATCTCGACCCCATCCAACCTCTGAGAAAGCAACACCTGATAACCAATAGTAGTGGAATAGAAATCCTTATGATTAGGAGACCAAGAAATAACATTCCCCTCCCTAATGGAGTCACAACGTGTACTAGAGAGGATGTTGTGTAGCTCAGCACACTCCTCCTCCATACAAACCTCAGGCCACTCCCCAGGAGCCTTCCATCTCACCATCTTCAGTAAAACATGAGAGGAAAAGGACTTAAAATCACTCACCCTTTACCATCCAGCTACAAGGAATCTCTAGAAAAGATCCAAAAAATTAGGAAACTGAGTGACAATAGGAGAAAAACCATATCAAGAATCTAACCAGAAATGAGCCTTTGTCCCCTTTTTCCATATCCAAAATAGACCATCCTTGATGACTACAACCCCTTTCCTGAGTGTATCCAAGATCACTGAGCCTCTCCCCACAAGGGGATATCTAGGAATATCCATTCGAGGGATCCCTGGAAGATACTTATGAGATAGGATCTGGGCCAAAATTTGATCATGCTCAACACAACACCTCCAATACAATTTAGCAGCCAGGGCAACTCCATACAAAGAGGATTTCCTTAAACCAAGACCACCAAACTCCTTCAGACTACAAACCACATCCCATCTGACAAGACTCTATTTATAGGATGATAAGTACCCAACCCATAAAAAATTTCATGCTAAAGAGTCTAATTCCTTAATAAAACTCTTTGAGGCCACCTGAAACATACATCTATAAATGGGGAGAGCCTGTACCACTGACTTGAGTAGTTGCACATGACCAGTAAAAGACAACCAACTATGGGTCCAATGAGTAACTTTCACCTAAAATTTTTCCAAAATATTCTACCAAGAATCCCTAGGCAACCTACCCACAGAGATAGGAATACCAAGATAAGTCAATGGGAGAGCCCTGATCTGAAATCTCAAGATATGAGCAATCCTCCTTTAGATGGGCCCAAGAGTATTGAAGAAGAAAATGGAAGAATTATTATCATTAATCATTTGGCCTGAAGCACTAAGGTAAACATCCAACACCTTACACAAATTAGAGGCTTCCCTAACTATAGCCATGCCCATCAAGGCAATGTTATCCACAAATTGCAAATGGGACTACAAAGGAAAACCACCTCCCCATTTCCATTCCTAAATGTGAACCAGCTCCAGATTCCTTCTCACCACTTGTCCTAGCCCTTCAACAAGAAGAATAAAAAGATAAGGAGACAGAGGATCACCTTGGCGAAGACCCCGAGAAGCACCAAAAAGCTCTTAGTGCTCACCATTAATTAGCACCAAGAAAGAAGCTGAAGTAACACATCTCATAACCCATTGAATCCATTCCTCAAAACCAAAATCACCAAGGACCTTCTAAAGAAAGGACCATCGAACTCTGTCATAAGCCTTGGCCATATCCAACTTAATGAACAATGCCTTTTTTTTAGAACTAGCCATAAAATGAATGGTTTTAGTTGCAATAACAACCCCATCCAGGATTTTCCTATCCACCACAAAACCACTCTGCTCTTCATAGATCAGCACCTTAAGCCACTTTTCAACCTATTCACAACCAGCTTAGAGATAATTTTATAAACCGCATTACAAAGATAAATTGGACGAATTTGACTTATCCTATCAACACCATCATGCTTGGGGATGAGAGCAAGGAATGCAGAGTTCAAATCATGTAAAATCTACTTATTCCTCTAAGATTCCTGAACCACTACCAATATATCCCACTTGGGGTAAAAGCACAAAGCTATGTCACACTTTATAAAGGAAACGTCCAACACTGATCCAATTTTTAAACTTGAATCACTGAAAAGTGGCATATATGTTTTGAATTTTGAAATGATGTAAAATAGTAAAATATGTGTTTTTTAGTATATTTTATGTTTGTATTTTTTAAAAAAATATAAAAAATTTATTTTAAACTAGTTTTAATAAATTAAAACTATAATTTAATTGCTAATAAAATGCTGAAAAATGAAGTTGCATGGGACATCAAACTTTTTATAGTAATTTTTTTTTTTCTTTCAAATTTTTTGTGTGTATTTATAACTTGAAATTTTAGTGCATGGATATATTTTTTCCAATTTTGATAAATATATATTTTTAAATAAATATTAAAATGTGGTAATAAAAACAACTATTTTCATTGGATCAACTTTCATATTAAAAATTTATCAAAATGGAAACAAAATTATACCATCTTAAAATAGATTCTTTTATCTAGTGCATCATATTTTTTTCAATTTTTTTTAAATAAGTTTTAGTATTTTTCCTTGGCATAGTAATCAACCTTATATTTTGTGTTGAAAACCTACTTTTAGTAAAAATAAAATATAAAATATAAAATATAATTAAACTTTTAAAATAAATATATTTTTGAAAACAAAACTTATGGATCTACAAAAGGGTATTTTTTATATTTTAAAAAAAAAATGTTGTTTACATTAGCAAGAGTTATTGAAACTTCAAGTTTTTCAAATAATTTTTTTTTTTTTGGTAAATTGGACTCAAAGTGATGCTCCATACAATTTTAGCCAACAATTTTAGTTGAAAAAGTTGTGGAAGCATCTAACTTATCTATAATGAATCTTATTAGATCATATGTTTGGCCAAAATTAATTTTTAGTTAGAAATACTTAAATTCAGTTGTGCTGATAAGTTGGCTGAAAGTGTGACACAACTTTGTGCTTTTACCCCTTGACAATATCAAGAAATTCTTGGAAGAATTCCAATGGGAAGCCATCCCAGCCAGGGGCCTTTCCCTTCTTCATCTTAAACACTGTTCTCTCCAACTCTTCTAGTGAAATAACACTCATGAGATGCACATTCATCTCCCTAGAAACTAGAGAAGGGATATAGGAAAGGACCTGAGCTTCCTCAGTGGGACCCCCCTATGAGTCTTCCCTAAATAAGGAACCAAAATACCACACAGTCTCATTCAATATTTCATGAATGGAGGTGAGATACTCGCCCCTGTCATTCACCAACACCAAAATAGAATTACCTTTTCACCTGGCCTTCACTGAATTGAAGAAAAAATTTGTATTTTTGTCACCTTCCTAAAGCCATTCAATCCAGGCCTTCTATTTCCAAAAAAAATCCTCATGCAATTCACATTCCTCCACTTCTTTCAAAGTCATAGCCTCTTCCCAGAGTAATTTCTTAGTCACCCCCACCTCCTAGATCACCCTCATAATACCATCCAATTTGGATTGAACAACAAATTTAGCATGGAAAATGTTCCCAAAGCACTGACGATTCCATCTTTTAAGTTGATACTTGAAAAATTGAAGCAACTTAGCTAGAATATACATTGCGGTGCCATAAGCAGGTCGACCGTTCCTCCACCATTCCACCACACTTTTAATGCAAAGAAGAGTCATGCAGCCACATAAGTTGGAACTTAAAGGAAGGAGACTGAGGCACACAAGCAGAAATGAAAAAAGTTTAATAGGCCAATGATCAAAGCCCCTCTAATCCAAAATTTTAGAGCTAGAAGACCATAAACCCCCAACCCAGTAACAGGAAACCAAAAACCGATCCAATCTCCTCCGCAATACAATTTTTTCCTATCCTCTGATTATTCCAAGTAAATTTACCATTATTGGGCTTGATGTCAACAAGATCCAAATCCAAGATTTTCTCACACAGTAGCAACGTAGAGAGCTCCAACCTTGACGCTTCTTTGCCAACTCAGAAATAACATTGAAAAGTCTAGCCATGATCCATGGATTGTAAGGGGCCAAGCTTTGGATAAAATTAATATGAGGCCACAAAAACTGCTTACCTTGAATCTCAATAGGAGCATAGATATTAGAGAAAAGTATAGAATCCCCTAACTCAAGACAAGAAGTAATCATAGAAATAGAATACTTAAAGGACATCCACCAAAGCAGACGAACCTTCTGAGGGTTCCATAAACACGCCATCCCCAGTAGACCCATGAGCACCAATGCACTAGCACTCTTCACTCCCCCACAACTTAGGCATCAAACCAAACATAGTTTCAATTGATAACTTTGTCTCTTGCAAGAAAAGAACATCCTGAGATTGACTTCTAACCAACTCACGAACAACTTTTTGTCAAGGGCCACTATTCAAGCCCCTAACATTCCATGAAAGCACAATCATTTCAAGGGGCTCGAAAAATGTGAATCCAAAGTATTTATTGACCTTGACTCCTCCAAAGTTTCCCTAGTTAATTTGATCTTCTCCAAATCCTTCTTCCTACTAGGCTTGGACAACTTCTCCCCTATCCCCTTTTTTGGATCCTTTTGGTGAAGACCCAGATTAGAAGAAGGCTTATTAATCTTCACCATTTTAGTCCTTGGATTCAACACAATCAAAGAGCCATCCCCACCTCCCTGTTGCATTACTACCATAGTAATTAGCTCCCCCTAGACCTCCATTTGAGGATCAATACCTAGTCACAAAACATCAGCATTTGACCTTTCCTAGGTAGCCTCAGAAATAAAACCCTCCTAAATTGACCACATTACACCCTGATCTAGATTCACCAAACCCGGATTCAATTCCTGCTAATTGATGTCATCTAGAACCTCAAATCTATTAAAGGTATCTTCATTCTTCCTCTCCCTCGAGGTCCACTTTTGACCCTAGTTCTTGTTTCAGGCCTTGACGGGGGTGAAACCGTCTGCATCAACCACATCACCAAGAATTGGCTCCTTCCCCTTGTTAGCCCTGGAGGATTGGGATGAGGCTGAGAAGATTTAGTGTCCACCAACCTAGCCCTTGGGAACCTTCATTGAAAATGGCCATATTCATGACAAAGGTGACATCTAAATGGAAGAGTCTCATAATCCAATTGCTACACCCAAGAATAAGAGCCGACACATATATCTACATAATCTAGCAATGGTTTACTTAAATCAATTTCAAAACATATACGGGTAAAAGTCATCACCATTTTGGCCTGAGTCTGCTGCGAAGAACCAACCAGCTTCCTGAGCATCGAAGCCAATAGATGCAAAACATCATCCCTCCAACATTCCACAGGAAACTAAGGAAGCTAAACCCACACCAAAACCCAGTTCAGAAGCTCCTCAGTAGGATTGAAACCCGCATGCCACAGTTTAATAAACAACCCAATCTGGTTATGGAAATAGGGCCCCCCCTCAAAGGCCCTATTCTGATCAGCCAAAAAACTAAAACTTACCATGAAGTAATTATTTTCTAGAAGCATAATCTCCATCTTTCCCTCTGACATCCATGTCTGTTGGGCCTAAGATTCCAGAAATTGAAGTGAAACCTACATTCCCATAAAATTGTAGTATAAAGAATGCCTCAAAAATTAGTCAATGTCATTCGCAATCATCTCCATTGGAATAACCAGCTTTAGGATCTCCTTACAATGTTCCAAGAATCCATTTATTTTCATGATCCAGGGGCCACCAGCCGAGCCCGTTTCAACATACCTCAAATTCAATGAAAATAAATTATTATCAAACACCTTCACACCTTGGGATGGCGAACTTCCACCAATCGTTGATCAAAATGCCATCGAAGGAGGATTCTTAGATGATTCACCATGAGCCATAAAAATATCAAGCTGAGACAAGCATGCAAGCTTAGAATCCACAAAAAGGAAAAAAACCCTTTGCTACTAGCACTCCCAACCTAGCACCCAGACCACAATCGGTACACCACTCCCCCACTGGCACCCACAAATAGAAGGAAGATGAGGGCACAATTAGGTAACCCATACCACAAGTCACCATGCCCCCACATAGGAAAATGAGCTCCAAACAAAGAAACATAGCAACGAGAAAACACCTGGCAATGGGAACACCGCGAGCATAGAGAAGAAAGGTTGAACTAGAAAAAAAACACCCCCCCTTCAGTGTCAACAACCCCCCACCTTTGCATGACCCCACATTGATAGGAATGCGCTAGGGCACAAGTGCCCTAATGCGACATAGAGAAAACTAGCGTCACCATCCAGAGCATTCCCCTCCAGTTCATAAATGTGTTTTATCATCCTTTATTCCATCTCTTATTTCATGACTACATGTCAAATTCTTTTCCAAAAATGATATAACTAGATATATTTTTAAAAATGTATAGCACTAATTCCAACTATATAAAATTGTTAGGTTAATGCTATGAGATTTCCACAATCTATAATGCTTGAGAATTGTTATTTCTTGATATTTGATTGTGTTTCAGTTTTATGGATGAAAAAAATTCAAAAATAATCAAATATCCAAAAACAACAAACTTAGGTACCCAACCATTTGCTTCACCATTGATCATAATGGTGGGAAATGTATGTTCTTGCTTGGGGGTTTGGTGACAGCCCATGAGGCTACATAACCCAATACAACAGGGTGGAGAGTAGGCCTTCTTTCGTTATGTTCAAACTACATCCAATTGCAACAAGAAGGTATGTGTATATCTTATCTAAGACTTATGTTTTGGAAATATCCACATAATTTATTCCTATGCTTGCATATATATATATATATATATATATATATATATATATATATTTCACACATTCACTCAGCTTCCATGTTTTTGATTTTAATATGGTACCATCTCTTATTTTACGACTACGTATCAAATCCTTTGTCATAAATCATACAACTATATATATATATATAATGTATAGCAGTGATTTCAACTAAAAAAAATTCTCAGGTTAATGCTATGAGATTTTGACAATGCAGAATGCTTAAGATTTGTGGTTGGTAATATATGTTCTGGCTCAAGGATTTCGTGACAACTGATAAGGCTGCATGGCCCAATATTGTAGGGTGTAGAGCATGCATTATTTTCTTTTGTTCATACTAGACCAGTTGCACCCACAAGGTATGCCTACATCCTATCTAAGAATCCTATTTTGCAAATATGAACGTAATATATTCTTGTGTTTCCATATATACATTTGTACATTTATTGAGCTCCTATGCTTTTGATTTTAATATGGTGCCCATGTTCTTTCTAGTCTTCTAAAAAATAGAGTAATTGTATAAGAGGAGCTGCATTATCTGACATTGAGTATTATAGAGAAATAGGGAAATTGTAACATAACTTTTAGTAAAACATGCATACATGTATTTATGCATATATACGGGTGATCCCACAACACTGGTTTACAATTTTTGGGAGATTCTAATTTTTGTTGAAATCACATATTTTTAGAAAAAATAATGATTTAAGTCTTAAAAATTTCCATTTAAAGCATTCCAATTGAAGAGGGTTTGATCAAACTACCTTAGATCAAACCCCCTTGGATAGAACCCTGCTAGTTTTAAACCATACCTATAATAGAGTCTCCTTTACACCTATCAAAATGCTAATAAAACCACTTTTGATTTACCTTTTGGGGATCAATGAATTAATTTAATTTAATTTTGTAAGTACGTATTCCTTATTATAAGCTTCCCAAAAGTATAATTTTAAATAAATTTAATTTTATTATTATATTTATTTTTTATTTCTTGTGAATGTAGGATTTTCACCTAAAACCAAGCTCTTTGTTATGCACATGTGGAAAAATAGAATATTATCATTTTTTTCAAAAATATGAGTGCACCAGATATTGAAGTCCCTTGATCCAACCAAAAAATTTGAATTTCAATAATATAAAAAAAAGTTGTGTTATACAACCCATCTATGTCTAAATTGTAATTGTTTTGACTTCAAAACTTTGATTAAGGTAAAAATATTCAATAAAGCACTATGAAATCAATTGGAAGCACTAGATATCATAGTTACAAATCTAAATTTGAAAAAATTAGAATTTTATCCTTCATGGAAAAAAAGTTATGTGTTATACGGTGATTGTCACTCCTTAAAATGGTGTTTACTGAAAAAAACTAGTTTTCGAAGGAGATGGAAAAAGAAATGAATTTAATTCCAAAAATTTTGAAAAAAATATATTTAGAATCTACAAAAAAAATTCCATAAATCACTAGTTTGCATCATCTTGAAATTCGTCATGGTTTAGCCACTATAGGTGCCCGAAAGTGTATATTTAGTTAGAAAAAAATAGTTCAATGTCCTGTTTGGCCAAAAATTGTAATCCAGTATTGTGGGATCACCCATACATACATATACACATGTATATACATGTATATATATACTTTTACACACACACACACACACACACATATATACATATATATACATGTATATATACGTATAAAATGGGCAAGGTATTTTTTACATAAAAAGATTTATGATCACATCATATAATTATTCTCATAACTTAAAGAAAGTAGGTATTATGATAAAGAATCGGCTTTATATATTTGATTTAGAAAGAAGAAAAGATAGCTCTATGAGCATGGAGAAATGTAGTTAGTAGAATACAATATGTTATGTATTTGTAGCAACCAATGTATGACTGTCAGATTGAAAAAAAGATCAGGAAGAAAGAATATAATGAAACATATTGATATAACACACTCATTAAAGATTTATGGTTTACAAACAAGGCCTTTAATAACAACAATAGGATCTATTTGAGACTCACAGCTGTCATGCAATATGTAGAGTTCATTTTCTGGAATTTGTAGGAAACTAGTGGTGGATTCATCAAAAGAAATACAACAAAGGATGGCTGAATGGTTACATATATACATACATATATTCTAAATTCGAGCTCCATTATTTGGCACTAAATATTATAGAGAAATAGGAAATTTTTTAGAGAACTCTCCACCACCGCCAACCCACATATTTTCCAAGCTCCATGTCACCACAAAAAAACCCCGTGAACTCCCCACCGGCTAGTTACATCCCCATCGCTAAAAAATACAATATAGGACTTTCCCTATAATAGGTCTATTACAATTTCTATATTTGTCTATAATATTTAGTGCTAGGGAATGTAGCTTGAATTTTTTATGAAGTCTGTGGCATTTTGTATACATATACATATATATATATACATGTGTATGTATATATGTATATATACATGTAGTGGGAATGTATATTCCAAAATATGAAAGAAAATATTTTGATTCATTTGCATTGTTAGAATAGCCATTCTGGCATTATGAATATGTGTTCCAAAATATGCAAGAAAATATATTTGTTCAGTTGCATTGTTAGAATAGCCATTCTGGCATTATGAATATCTTACACATACTGCATGATTAAATGCTATGTTCTTAACAAATAGCGTATTAGCGAGAGATATAAAGTTGAACATATCAAATAACTATTACAATAACACTTAAAATCCACCAAACACATTTTGCAGAGATTGTTTCATCATATAATTGTTTCCATTGCCTAAAGAAAATAAGTATCATTATATATATATATATATATATATATGCAGACTACAACATTCAAATTTCTATTTACTTCGGCCACCCACATTTACTTTGTCCACCCCCATCACAGAACAACAACGGAATGGATTGACCCCTGTGTGAGAAAACACTTGCCATTTAGTTTCCTTGTATCAAGGACACCATCTCCACCACCACCAGCCAACATAATTACCAACCCCGCATTGGCACAAAAAAAATCAGAATGCATATATATTAAAGTAGCTTACATGGCCAGCCCACACAACAACTATGACTATATCACCATAAAGGTACATCCACTCCAAGATATATGATTTTTCTTGCCAGCTTGGGCCCCACAAATTAACATCAATGAAAGAAGGACATATACCATATAGTTTAATAGTTCACCAGATTGTTTTGGTTCCACTTTCCCTGCGAATAGTTGAAATGTGCCCAACATCGATTACAATGCCAATAATATCAATCAAGCTATTATCACTATAATTGTTCATCTCACTATCTAGCACAAAACCAGAGGTTTTTTCTGGCATAGAAAAATTATCTTCGCACCGTCTTATTATTCATTTCTTATCCATAATTTTTTTGAGATTACTATTTAATTAATTGATTATTTTGTTTGCTTCCTTCACCGATCCCCTTGATATTAAATAAGTCGTCCCCTCCTCAAATTGACCATAATGCAATTTAGCAATATCATCAAAATAAGTAATACACATTTCTCTACCCTCCATATCTATAATGTCAAAACTAAAAAAAATGCCCTTCACCTCTTTGTTTGTGGATATGGTACATCTCTTTAATATGTGTTACACAACTTATATATATGTATACATGTATATATACATATATACATACACACACACACACACACACACATATATATATATATATATATATGTATATGTATACAAAATGTCGCAAACTTAATCAAAAATCCAATCTATATTCCCTGGCACTAAATATTATAGAAAAATAGAGAAATTGTAATAGAGCTATTACATGGAAAGTCCTATTCATAGTTGGGCTAATGAAAATCCTGTCGAAAACTTCAAACAAATAAATTGAACAGATAGGAAGAGATATTAGAAAGAATAACACTTAACAACGACTAATCTAAGTTCGTATATATACACATGTATATACATGTGTGTATATATATATTTCTATAAATACATATATACATACACATGTATATATGTATGTATATGTATACATAATGCCACAGGCTTGATCGAAAATTCAAGCTACATTTCCTCACACTAAATATTATAGACAAATAGAGAAATTGTAATAAGGCTATTACACAACAAGTCTTATTCACAGTTGGGATAACAAAAATCATGTTGGAAACTTTTGACAAATAAATTGAACAGATAGGAAGAGATACTAGAAAGAATAAAACTTAACAGCAATGAAACTAATTTCGTATTTATACACATTTGTATACATGTGTGTATATATATTTATATATGTATACATATATGTATATCCATACATGTATATATATATGTATATGTATACATGTATATATATATATGTATATGTATACATGTATATATATATTTTTACATGTATATATATATGTATGTTTTGCATGGGTATTTTTCATAAATAATTAATTTATTCTTCATCCTTTTCATTCTCTGGTTATTGTTGCTTTTGATAGTAGGTTGCAGGGTTTTGACACTGATGTGATGCAAAATTTGCAAAAAAGTATATTGATTAAATTCCATTATCAAAAAAGCCATTTTCAACAGATAAAAGACCTATTAGAATAAAAATTAAAATCCACTAAACTATTTTCCCCTGCACATGTATACATATATCTTTTTAGCTTTCTAAATATTTAACCCCAATTCTTTATGACGATACTTATTTTCTTTAGGCTATGACAACAACTATATGATGCATCAATCTCTCTAAAATGCATATAGCACCACAAACTTAATTGTGAATTCAAGCAATAGTGCTTGGCATTAAGTATTATAGACAAAACATTTATGCAAAAAACCCATGTAAAATGACTTGTAGCAAATAGTTCTTATTTTAACACCTCCTATACAGTTTCTCTATTTGTCTTAAATATTTATTAACAAAGAACATAGCTTGAATCCTCTGTGAATATGTTTTCATGAGATTCTTTTTTCCTTGATCTGCTTGAAGCTCCCTCGAACAAACTGCCCAGGTCTACTTATGCAAGTGGGAAAGCTTGTAAATTATGTAGGATCGCAGTGTGTTACATAAATATGTTTCATTGTATTCATTCTTCCTCATCTGTTTCAACTTCCCCACACAAAATTGTTCTTTTCCCAATTAAATCTGTGTCGTTATTGCCATTTTACATAGATTATTTCTATACATTTCCTTTACAAGTTTTGATTAATGTGGGCTTACTTTCAAAGAATGTAGTTCAAATTTTGAATTGACAGGTCAACTCTTACATACACTTCTTGTCTTGTACAAATAAGTTTACTATGGGTTTTTGATCATCTATCATTTAGCTATTATTCTTAAGCACTCTAAAATAATGAAGGGTATCATGAAGAACAGTTTGTTATCCAGTGGTTCTGATGTATACTCTTAATAGTTCTTCTATAATTTACCTATTTGTCTATAGTGTTCAATGACAAATAATGTAGCCTGAATTTGGAATTGAGAAGCCAACAGTGACATAGATTGTTTGTCTTGTACCATTATGTTTCATCGTATTTGTGTGAGGCTTCATGATGCTAATATGGTTGGAAGGAGAGCAATTGTGGATTTATTGCCTAGAAGATCCCTTCCCAAGATGCCATGCATTCAAAATATTCCACTTTATCTGTTTGTATTTAAAACAAATAGTGCTAACCTCTTTTATTTTATATATATATTATTTTGTTTATATTATTGTAGAAATATAATACACATTCAAGAAAATTAGTGTATTGTACACTCTCTATTTCAAATTCTTTCATGCTCCTATGACTCAATCCAATGCAACTCATCCTTGTTGAACATGATGAATAGTGTATGTAAGTACGATACTTTCCCATTGTCAATAGAAAACTTTGGTTAACTAATTGTAAAAATTATTCATTATTTTTAGCCTCAGAATGTATATATTAATTTCACCCGTATAGTTTCTTTTTATCCTTCCTTTTTTGTTTTCCTTGCTTTTCCACTAACATACCCTTGTATTTCGTTTGCAGAAACTAGGTTTAAGTATGCAAAGGGATTCAAAGAGCAGGATATGGTTTTACTTTCAAGTTGCCACATCAAAGAAAATACAACAATATCAGATATTATATATGGAAACACCAGAGTTTTACAACTATTTTTATTGTGTGATGTATGATGAAACTCCACAACATCTCCCATGGGCATTTCATCCTTTTCTTGCTCGGGGGTTTTTCTAGAGTCCATGGGGCTCCATGATTCCACTATGGTAGGGTGGAAAATGAGCATAGGTTTTGTTGTTTTACATTTAACGTCATATATTTATTATTACATACATACATGTGTGCACAAAGTTTTGTATAGATTTACTATCATGTTTTTCATGTTGCCTCAAAACAAGGCATACCTTCTAATTCAATTAAAATAATAATGTATGATGAATCTCCATGGTATCTCATGTGGCCCTTTCATCCATCTCTTGCTTGGGGGTATGGCTAGAGTCCATGGGCCTTCATGATGCCAATATGGTAGGAAGGGAAATGAGCGTCTGTTTTGTCATTCTACATTTAACGCCATACATCTGTTCTTACTGTATATGCATAAAATTGGTCGTGTCTAATTAATCCTGGCATTTAATTAAATATTTGTTATTTAATTAATTTTTTTAAAGTCTTCTACATATGATTAAATTTAATTAATTTAATTATATTGTTCATTCAATTTATTCTTCTATCATGATTAAATAAATCAATTTTTATTTAATTATTTCACATTCATATGTCCACTTGATTAACTAAATAAATACACTTTATTTATTTTAATTAATTATCACTTTTTGAATTTAATTAAGTCTTTTTGATTTAATTAAATTTAGATATTTCTTTTCAAATTCTTCTTCTAATTAATTAAATATCTTATTTAATTAATTTCATTTACATGCCATTTCTTAAACAAGTTTAAATAAATATCTTTATTTAATTAAATGTCTTCCATATCTTTTCAAAATCATAATTAAATATTTTATTTAATTATGAGATCTTCCATTATTCTTCAAAACTGGGGTAAATATTCTATTTTAAGAAAAATCTCCACATCACCCATAAATGAATAATTGAATTTAATAATTCATTATTTATCTTCTTCAAAATCTTTCCATAATCTCACCAAAAGATGATTTTTTACAATTCATCTTTATCATCTTATCTTGCCTCTTTTATAGAAAAGAAAACAAATCTTTCTTTTTGTTTTGTTTTGTTTTTCTTTAGTCTTATCCATCTTCAACTGTTCAATTTCCCAGGAATTTTCACAATCGTTGATCATATCAGCCAATCATAAGCTTTCAAAAACTCTATAAATAGCACTGCAAATCCAAGCAATGGTTATAACACACAAGAAATGAATTACAGATTAATTACATCCTACCATTCTAGCATCTTAGCATTGTCATTAGAGCTTTAGTATCATTATCATAATCTTTTACTTCAACAATCTTGTTTATTAAATATTTTTGAAAAACAAAATAAAAATTAGTTGCATTTTTTTTTAACGCATTTAGGAGTTTTTGTAGTGCATTTGGAACTTTCTGTAGCACATTTAGAATCTATCTTAGCACATTAACTTGTTATTGTTGCGCATATAGGTGATATTTTAGCACATGCAGGTTGAAACTAAACATGTTTATGAGTCTGATGCCTTTCGCAGAAAGAACCTTTTTCTGGCTTAAAAAGAACCAATCTAGGATAGTCACAACTCGTTTTAGAAAAGAAGAAACCCTAGGATAGACATGGATTAAAATGAAGCAATCTAGGATAGTCACCACACTTTGATTTTGCAGTTAAAATGAATCCCATGCTTTTTTTGAAGCAACATCTTCACATAGTTTAGATCATTGTGATTTGGGTTTTAAAAAGAACAGTGCCTACTATGTTTGTGGCAATAGGTATATGCTCTCCCGTTAACTGGGTGACCAGAATACCATACTTTCCTTTTACATTCATGCAATTTTTTTGCTTTATTACATCCTGTAGAGGGCCTGCTCTTGTGGGAAAATGTACTCACCCAAGATGAATGACTCAAGTGGGTTCAAGCCAAAGACAAGCTATTCCGCCCCACTATAAAATTTAAAGAAAATAAGGGGAAACCCTCTTTTTCTGGTAGTGTGAAAAATAACCATTTGCAAAGCCTTTGTTCTAAAGGTTGGGAGGTCTCATGAGGGATTTTATTATTTCCACACCGAACATAAACCCTTACTATGAACCTAGTGTAGTAGCCAGCCGAAGTCAATTTCTGAATGTCATAATAATCACA
>VDFB02129575.1:0-95556 GCA_007258455.2 Sequoia sempervirens | reverse complement strand
ATGAATTTTGATACATACAATAAAAGTTATAAGATCTACCGTGGTTATGTCCTGGTCTGTAATTGATTTGACTTTTGAAACTTGATTAAAGAAAAAAATATTCAATAAAAACTATCTAACCAAGTGGAAGCACTAGATATCGGAGTTACAAATCTAAATTTGAAAAAATTGAATTTTATCTTTCAAAGAAAAAAAAAAATTATGCGTTATACGGTGTGCATCACTTTTAAAAATGTTGTTTTCTGAAAAAAATCAATTTTCGTGGGAGATGGAAAAAGAAGTGCAATTTGATTCCAAAAATTTTGAAAAAAATATTTTTAGAATCTACAGACAAAATTTGATGAGACTCTAGTTTGCACCATCTTCAAATTCCTCATAGTTTAGCCGCTATAGGTGCCCTAATGTGAAGATTTAGTTAAAAAATCGTCCAAATTTGGCCAAAAATTGTAAACCACTATTGTGGGATCACCCCTATGTGAAAAGGTAGAAAAGTTTTGTAAATAACTTATCAAACAGAAAACATCTACATTCTCTAATTAAAAAGACACTCTCAAAGCTGAGCACAGAGTAGCTGCAAAGCTAAACAAAAGTATTGAATACATTCAAAAATCTATCCAAGAAATGGATGGTGTTGTCTTAAGGGTTGATGAGGGAGCAGTAGCTCCAAAGCTTAAAATAAAAGATATGAAATAGAAGGTAGAAGCTCATGAAAAGGAATACAAGGGGGTGATAATAGGTAACATCAATAGGGATGAGGGAAAATGTGTGACTAGTCAACTTGTAGATGCAAAAGCAATAGTTGGAACTGTTGAAACTGAAGTAAAACAACATAAACGCTACAATTAACCACTTATAAAAGAAATTAAAAGATTAAAAGAAAAAATTATCATCAAAATAAAAGGAGTTTAATTAATGGTGTTGACACAGACCTGCAATATAAAAGACATGAAGTTGAAAAAATAAACACAATAATAGAATGTGTGATTTTCAAGACATTCATACTATTTTGTAACATTCCATGTTGCAAAACCGTACGTGTTAAGAAGCAAGCAACCCACCGTGAGACAACCCTTTACATTTAAACAAGGAGATTCAAATAACTAAAAAGCCACATTGTGTTTTCCAAATTACAAATATTTTGTGCACTTTTTTTTTTCAATCATGCAAAATTTAAACACAACATTGGAAGGTGTGATTTTGAAGACACTCATACTATTTTGTAAAATTCCATGTTGAAAAACCGTACATGTTAAGAAGCAAGAAACCCATTGTGAGACAACACTTTACATTTAATCAAAGAGATTCAAATAACTGAAAACCCACATTGTGTTTTGCAAATTATAATTATTTTGTGCACCTTTTGTTTCAATCATGCGAAACTTAAACACAACAATGGAAGGTGTGATTTTCAAGACCTTCATACTATTATTTTGGGAAACGCAAAGTGTTTTAACCCTTCTTTCTCCAAACCAAAAATGCACACGTCAATTCACCTCCAATTTTTCCACCCTAAAAAAAAGCTTTGAAAACGACACTTCTGCCGCAAGCAATGGGACCCGGTTTTATCGGCCGACAGGAGGTAGGAAAATCGACTTGACGACGCCGTTAACTCCTACCTACCGTTTCCCTAACGTTTGGTCCCAACTACCGGTTTTGTCACTTTATCCCCCGTCTGGTGGGCCCCACACTACGTTGTCTCATCATGTTATGTATGTTTCCTATGTATGTTGTTATGTATGTTTTTATGCATTTTTGTATGTACATAGGTGCATTTTGTCTACACTTTAGCCGTGTCCCCGAACCTAAGGAATCATTAAATCAGAATTCTAATTTGTGAGTCAATATAAAGCTTAAAGCTCTTCACAAGATTTAAAAAATCAAATATTATCTACTAACAAAGTAAATCTACACACTCTTTTTTGTTTTTTAAATAGTCTCCAAATATAAAGTTTGTCCATTCAAAATTTGAGGCGGCACCCGTGGAATGCGTGATTAGGAAGGACATTGAGTTCGTACAATGGATGTGCGTGTAAGCAAAGTGGCTTCTTCTTTATGGTAAGACGCGATTGGGATTTGGTGCCAACTCCCACTTTCCAAATTCACACGATCCATGATTTTGCAGGATTTGTTATTGTGTGAAAAGACATATACTGTGGAAGTAATTGAAATCCAAAATACCTTTCCAGTTCCCAGTTTCCTGCTGATAAAAGTTAAACGTCGTCCTGGAAAGCGTGGGATTCAAGTCCCACCGAAGTTTCCAAAAAGTTTAAACACATGATAAGTGTGAAAAGTTTTTTAGGTCTTCCGACCACTGACTCCATTAAAATTGTAATTACTTGCAGTCATGCATGCCTTGTTTACTTTCTGCATTTCACTTTATCATGCCCGTTGAGCAATTAAAAGCCTTTATCATGATCCATACAACCCCATTAAACAGTCGTGTACAACATGCCCACCTATGGATAATACAGATTTTAGCACCTTTTTGATAAAAGTTGAGGTTCCCTGTACTGAAACAGTGCAGACATTTAGTATTAATACAGTCTAAAACCAGCTCCAGAGGCATTGCAGTGATGTTCTTAACTGTTAAGAAAGTTCTGCAGTGATTGTATGTTCTTGTCTACCTACTGTTCATCTGTAGCTTTTGTCTGTACTGGTTTATTCGTTTATGAACCATCATTATCTACAGAGTTCACATTAACAATGGTGTCTCTGACAGTATGAACAGGCCATTTAGGTAGAAGGCTTTAAAGTAAGTACCAACTTTCATGGCCATGTAACAGATATGGTTGGTTAAGCAATTATCAAAACCATTCAAGCTATTACGTAGCCAATTTTCTATGCATTTGAAGACACCCCTTTTGATACCCATATTCATGGTTTGTGAGAGGGACTTACTAGATGGTTTGATAATGAATAAAGCACATGATTTTGTTGTGAAGCTACTTTATGGTGGTGGCGAGGGATAGAAATAATATCAAATAATAATATACTTTTATATTTTAATAATATAAAAGTGTATTTCATCAAATACATGGAGAATCAACAATGTCTGGAATCTCGGTGGGAATCATTATTAGAAGAATAAGCATAAATATATTTTGCTTATCAAAACAATTCCAATTAAACATCACTATCAACTCATAGACATCTATTTGCACAATCACACGCTTATATCAATTTAAATCACTTAAAACTTTAGCACTAGACCAATCAACCGTACATGGAATTATGCCTAAAACCATGACACCTAACAACATAATGTGGTGAAATGCATCCACGTTTTCTCATCACAAACTATCAAACACACACTTTACCACATATTTCCAATTTCTTTGACATAATGTAGATTCCTTATGATGCCCTCAAGATGCCCCTCAAACACCCAAGCGAAATAAAAAAACGAGTTCCTCATTTTCCAAGGCAACTCACTCCAAACTATCAAACACCCAAGCGAAATAAAAAAACGAGTTCCTCATTTTCCAAGGCAACTCACTCCAACCTAGAAATTCCAACCCATTATTCCCCCTTCAACTCATTATTTCCATCTCATGTATGTTTCAAGCAATCTACCATGAGCACTACTCTCAACCCTTGTATCCATCACTCTACTATGCCAGTCATCTTTCACACTACTCATCTTGGGCATGTATTTGTTAATACCTTTCCTAGCCATTGCATATCCTTATGTCTAGCCCCCAATGACTATAGATTTTTCAATTACCTCACATCTCACAACCAACTCTCTACACTACTTCTTTTGCATTTACAATGTTGCCACATGTTCCAACTAAAAACTTTTGGAATCAATGCATACCACTCCCAAATGTGTATCCTTGTGTTCTTATAAAATTCTCCCTTTCTTTCCCTTGGTGGCATAAACAATGCCTTCTAACCATCCTTCTATATGGTATAGGTGTTAACCTCCCCAACCATTCTCTACATCTCTATCAAACTACCATGGCCTCCTCAACAAAAAATGGCCCACATCCATTTGTGCAATGTCACATATTACCTCATCATGGTATGCTTCGATGTTGAGCCTCACCCAACATTATACTTTCATAAAAATGTAGTCTCCCTACTACACGTAGCCAAGTCAGTACAAGTGTAGTGTAATGTCTCGATCCAAAATAAT
The DNA here is from genome assembly GCA_007258455.2 of Sequoia sempervirens. NCBI lineage: Eukaryota > Viridiplantae > Streptophyta > Pinopsida > Cupressales > Cupressaceae > Sequoia > Sequoia sempervirens. The sequence goes on along the minus strand of VDFB02129575.1, from coordinate 91,418 downwards.
TATGTAAATATAACTTTAAACTAATTTTTAACCTTTTTCAAAGGTTGAGTATTTTAGATAAATAATATCGAGTTTTAATATTTAACTCAGATCTTATCAAACTCATTTAATCACTATTTACATCACATTAAATTATCATTACATTCTAAATAATATCCCAAAAAATAACAAATGTAATTCCCAATCCTTTCCCTATTACAATAGAATTTGAAAATACATGCAAAATAAACTATACTCTTCTAAGATATAACAACAATAAACTATGTGAGCATACCCACAACAAACAACAAATAGCAACAATATAATGCAACTAAATTTACAAACAATGAAGCTCTAATGTAACCTCTAAGTGAGATCGATCTCTAGCCAAAGGGGTGTCATCCTCTAACCTTTGAAATCAAAGGGATTTTATCCTTTGATCTCTGATAGATCTATAGGTTTTCATCCTCATATCCACACACTCAAACACAAGTACTTGAAATAGATTCTAAAAGGAATTTGTTTAAGTGTATAAGATGTCCCCTAAATGGACATATTCACCCATTATATTCCTCACAACAATAATGGTTGACCATAAAGTAGATCTACATCTCCAAATTTGAACAATGATTATGAGTGGGCAAAAGCCCTCGCTTTGAAAGGTTATGGAGCCAAAATTGGCCATTAATGACATTATGACACATGTTGGGGTATTATGAAGAGAACATGAACAAAGGTAGGAATATTGGGGATTGAGGGTTGGAGATACCATAGGTCAAGGCATTGGGGGTCAAGCAACAGGTGTGCCAGTAAAGATTTAACTCTAAAATTTTGACAAATATAAAGGAAGAGTGAGGGAAGGATGGAAGGAATGATAGGATGAAGAAGTCTAAAAGTCTAATGAGGAAAAGGAAAGGTTGGAATCAGATGGGGAAACATGCCTATAAAAGGAACTCCAAAACTCTACTAACTAAAAAACACTTAGAAATTTGAGCATGCCCTCAAACTCAAAGATTTTGGGGACCTTATATAGACTCTGGGAGAAAGAAGAGGAAGAACACAAACAAAATGGAACTAGTGAAGATGTTGAAAATAATAAATGGGCAATCTGGTCCATAACATAGATTATTACAAAAAGAGGATATGCCAATTCTACCTTGCTTTAAATTTCTTACCCTCAAACAATAAAAATTTAGATGGTCTAGAATTCATGCTTTCTTCCAAATAACATCCTTTGTAGGTAGGTTATTCCTATGAACCCACTAATTTGAGATGGTTCCCCATCCCAAAATTTCCATCGTTGTGGTGGTGATGGCATCCATTGCTCTCATAATGGACATTTCATAACTTGTGAACACATAATTCTCTCCTAAGTACAACCATCTAACCTATGTTTATTTATGTTCTGAAGCATGTTCCCTCAAGTATCCTTCAACACACTTACTATTTTTTTTGGACCGTTAGATTTTATTGGATAACCTATACTAGGAGTGGCCTTTGCACCTAACAAACGAAATAATTCCTACCAACAAATGCTAGAAAATATGCTACCTCCATTATTGATAATTATTTTAGGAAACCTATGTAAGTTAATCATCTCTTTGAAAATTAATTCCACCACATGATGTGCATTGAATTCATAATAAATAGTAAAAAAGTATGCATATTTTTTCATCATATTTGCGACAACATTAATGTAATCTTCATCATACACTTTGACAAGACTTTGAATGGAATTCGTGAATACATGTTCTAAATGAGGAATAAATAAAGGATACAACAATCTTACTAAAATTTGCATTCTCCTCATTTCTTCTAGTGGGTGATGTCCTTGTTGATCTATGTGACAAGACCCTATGTCAAGCACTTCCATGTAAATCTCTCTCCCTTTCTCTACAATTTATGCAATATCTAGAGTTTCATACCATGGATGTGGTATTCATCATTTCTAAGATAGTTTGCTTCATCTTAAATCCATGTATTAGAAATAATTTATTCTTATACAAAATACAACCACTTATTGGAACTTTCACTTCATCATGCACATTTACTTTTAAGTGGTTAGGAGTTGAGGAATCCCATTCTAGTCTTGGGAATTAACAATTCCCTATCCTTAGTCCTTCTTGTGACCTATTCAGCTTATGTTGTCTACTTTGAAGTTAAAATATACTAAGACACTTGAACTAGAGGATACCTCTACACACATCTCAAATATGAGGTGTAGTGTTGAAAAAGGTAGCTCTTTTTCACGCTTAATTAGGGAATAATTGATACAAAATTAACTTAATAGTGCCTTGGTTTAGTGTTGCAATGTGATGTACACATTCACATTAATCTAGGCCCCTTTTTAACTAAATGTACTTAAATTGTACCTTATTTAAGGCATTGTAAAGTGTTGTAACACACTTTCACACTCATCTAGGGTTTCATTAATTAATTGAGCCTAATGGGCCCCTTTAATTCAAATTCAAGCCCTCTTGATTGCATTTTCTGAGAGATCTATCCCGACACCCATAATTCAAATTGCATAACATTTAATTTGGAAAAATCAAGGTCCTAGAAAATAATGCTAGGACCCATTGTCCACTAAGGGTGAATGGGTCCTCTCCAAATAGGACACCCCTTTCTATGCATTTTTTAAATGGGTTTTTGATGTACTTTCAACCCTTGAGGCCTAGTCCTAGGAAGTTGTGCTAGGACCCATTCACCCTAAGTGGCGAATGGGTCCTCCCTTAATAGGACCCCCCTTTTTTGAACTTAATTCTAGTGGGATTTCAATGATTTTCAATCCTAGATCTGATGTCTACTTGAATTATTTGAATTTCGGGGTTAATTCTCAAATTATGTATAAATACAAGGTTATTTTGCATAATTTCACCTAGAAGAAGATTTCAAGCAAGCTTAGAAGCAAAGGAATTTTCATCAAGATCAAGCATGCATTATCAAGAAGCAAGCAAAAGTAAAGTTTGGAGCAGCATTGTAGGTCTTCAAGCTCATTTTGTGTCAAAGATCAAGCATTAGAGAAGGTTGATGATAGATTCCTATGGAGGATCATGAGGGATTCTAGGTGTTGGGAGATGCGCAAGACATAAAACCAAGCCTAACGACTTGCTTCCTAAGTGATTCCATCTTCTATAATCATCCTATTTTCTACATACAAGAGGTATATTCAGATTTTTGGCTTATTAAGGAGAGTGGAGATCTTCTTTAGTGAGTCATTTGCATTGTTCATGTTTCATTTGAGGTTCTATTCTAACACAACTGAATAGAATTTCCTTTACATTCTCATGGATCTTAATCTTAGACAAACTTAAGGTTAGGATTGCACACACAATTACATGTTTTAGATTTTCATTCTTCATGAAAGGTTTAATTACCAACAAGGGATTTGATCGAGGCAAACCCCTATCCACCAACAAGCTGTAAAATTTGTCTTACAGATTATTAGCAGATTTGGATCCGAAAGCAAGAATTTCCCAGTGCAAAGGAGTGCAGCCTTGGAAGTTGAAGATCAAATTTAGAGATTTCTTCAAAGACCTAATAGGACCCATAAATTTCTTTAGTGGTGAATGAGTCCCTATTAGAGCTTAAAGGGCAACAAATTTTACACTGTACAAGTTTTTGTTTCATATTCAAAGTTCCCCAAACAGGCCTACCAGGACCCATTCACCTTTGGTGGTGAATGAGTCCCTATTAGCACTTAGGAAAAGCAGGATTTGACTAGGTGCACAATATTCTCTACCCCTTGTTTTGCTAGAAAAGTCACAGTTTCTTTCTATTTTGTGTTAGATTCATGCATTACATGTGTTAGACCTAGAATTAGGGTTTTTTTTTATTCAATTTCTTCTCCCTAGGTTGTGATTTATCTCACCACCTCATCCTTGCATAGATGAAAGATTGCAAGATCCCTAAATCTGGACTTAATTCACTTCTTTGGTTGATAATTACTTCAAAAAATTTGGATCTCATCTTTTGAATGAAACCCTAACTAGAAAAAGGGGGTTAGATATCTTAGCCTCTCTTTTTCTATATTTCGTGGGGTTATAAATAATCCTATAAAAACTTGAAGGATATTAAAAATTATTTATACTTTCCTAATTAAACCATTCTCCATGTTAGCCCAAATTTGTGTATTTGATTTTAGAAAATCATAATTTCTAATTCTCAATCGACTAGGTTATACTCTATCCACTTTATTTGTTAACTTTTAATTCCTTGCCTAATTATTTAGAATAAGCCCAACTATGTACTTACAAATTTTTGTATTGTTGGAAGCTATTCTAGAAATGAAATTCCTCTTGGATCCTATCAAGATCTTCAACTACTTGTTCAATTTCCTTGTTCCTTGCTTCATTTTATTGCTTCTTGGCATTTTCTACTATCTCAAGTTATTTTTATACACAGAGCTAGGATTTCTCTTTGGGTCTTGTCTAAGATTTCCTTGGTTTCTTCAAATTGAGAGATGAGGTCATCAACCCTTTCATCTTTTTCCTTCAATACATTTAGGGCCATCTCTACAATTTGAATGATCATATCCTAGTCTTTAATCAACTCTAGTCAACATGATTTCATATGTTCCAAGGTATTCTTCACTACCAATAGATCTACAAAAGTGACTATATATTTATCCCCAATAATTTTTACTTCATTTCTCATTTGGACCTTCCCACAACCTAGAATTAGCTCTTCAATGAGCATTTTCATGATGTCCATCTTAGTCAGAACTTTCATAATGAACCAACTATTTGTGTTGTTCTATGTGCTTCTCTTGCACTCTTAGGATCTTTCACCTAAAAGGAGAGAGATAGAACCCAAAAATTGAATTGGTTCACTCAAATAAATAAGTGTATAATGGAATTGAGACAAAATGAAATTATCTAAATGTAGCTAAGTGATGAAATTAATTGATTATTAATGCAGAACTAATGAAATGTGAAATGTTTGAAAACATCGTGACATTTGTAAAAAGCTTAGAAAGATGAATAAAAACATAAATGAAACTAAATAGAAAGTTGTAATTCAGAATGTGTGCACCTATAAGACTGATGAAGACTGAAAAGCACTCTAGAAATCTAGAAAAATTAACTTTTAAGTTGACTGGGACTCATTTGCCACCCTGGGCAAATCAGTCCCAAGACATGGTTTTCTACCCAAAAACTATTTTCTGCTCATTGGGTACTGGAATCTGTAGTTAACTCTATCAGCCAACTCATGAAGGACTCATTCGCTATCCATGGCGAATCAATCCACTTTTAATTTTCTACAAACTCAAATCTCAAACCTGCACCTTGTCACCTGTACAACACTTTTTGACAAAAAAATCAAATTAGGATCTTAGAAAATTCTTGCAAAATAGCTTAAAATTTGTTGTCTAATGGGGGTTTTTCCTTGGACAAACCCCTAGTTGGGTAATCAAACCTTGAATGGACAAAAATCTGCATAAAACCCTAGCCTTAAGTGTGTTAAAGACTAGGAAAATTTGAAGTATGATAAAACCCTATTCTATTGTGCTAGAATAAGATGTGCAAATGTGATTTGAATGATGCAAGACTTCAACCCTAGAAATATTACAACATATCAAAATGGAAGTAAATGACATGCAAATGGAATGAAAACCTTAATTTGAAGATAGAGGGAAGATGGAATCACTATGAAAACAAGTCTTTAGGTTTGATTTGATGGCTAGTTGCATCTCCTCAACCTAGATTTCTCCATGATTCACCATAGGCATCCATCATCAACTCTTTGCAATGTTGAATCTTGAATGAAGAGTGAGCTTCAAGACCTGCAAAATCCCTAGTTTTCTTTCTAAAACTTCAAATTTGCTGCAAATGAAACTTGTTGTTGAAGACTCCTAAAACTTGACTTTTGATTTTGCTTTGTAAAACTGACTAAGAGATGTGAAAATGACCTAAAATGAGTATTTATAGGTATCAAAAACTAATTTTCCCATTATTTAGACCTAAGAGGCTAACATCCATTGAAAAATTAAGTTGAATTAATTGAATTCTCATTCAAATTTGAATTTCCCCCAAAAAGGGACTTATTCACCACCCTTGGTGAATGGGTCCCACTAGAGGGGACTCATTCACCCAAGGTGGTGAATGGATCCAACTAGTGGTTTTTGGAGGTGGTTTTTTGAGATATGCATGAATTAAGTGTTGTTTTTCAGGGTTTAGATGATTTCTCAAGTGAAACAAACCTCTAGATCAAAAATAATGGGTCTTAGGGGCCTATAAATGTTATTTTGAAGGATGAATAATGAAGGGGTACTCAAAAGTAGATCCAAATTAAGCGTGAAATTATCTCTTTTCTCAAGAGTGTCCAATTTTCTATGCCACACATAGGTTTCTCTCTATTGTTACTAGAAGTTGGGTTTTCCATTTATGTCGCTTTATAGGCCTATGTGTAACATTAACAAGATGGAAATATTTTTTCCACTCTTAGATGAGTTGATGAAATTCTAATGTTGTTGATTTATTGTGTGCTCCATTTGAGTTATCCATCCTATAAAATTTATGGATCATCAAATTTTGTTTTTTCTCCATGGTGAATTGCACCACTAATTCCCAAGAATCTAGGTTATGGCTATGAAATAATTCCCTAGCATGTTGGAATCTTATATTTGATAATCATCCATATAACAAGTTAGTATGCAAGTCCCCCACCATTATGCTTGTTTTCTTCCACAAAGTCATTCTTGTAAAATCAATCTTAAGCTCCCTAATTTGATGAATCTGTAGAGACTCGCCAGTAGTAATATTGAGCAACTTGCCTTTATGGACCTATAGAATGATGAGTATATTAATAGCCATGAAATTAAACTCATCAAAATATTCACCCTATATGTGCTTAACAATACATTTGATTTGGAGTCTTTGTGTATGACATTTGGGTCCCACATTATCAGGCTTGAGAAAACAAATATTTAGCTAAGACAAAAGGATTCTCTTTTTTCTTTGTTACGCCCTTCATTTTTTCATCAATATTAGAATACTTCTAATAATTAAAAAAAATGAGATGACATGATATGAAGTTGTTACAATAAATTTTTGTCACAACTATCCTTTTGATAAAGAATATCATAAATTATTTTATCTTTAACATGCATTGTTAATTTCTTATGAACTTCATCAAAAATGGCACTTTCTTGATGCGAGAGCTCACTAAAAATCATTGGGACAAAGATAATTATTATAGTAGATAATGTATATTTCTTTTTCTTCTTTTCACATTCTTGAAACCTTGAATTTTCTTCTTCAAGCATATTGTGCTCAATTGCATCTATCACCAATTTAGTTTATGTTGGTGTTTTTTCCCCATTGAACCCTAAAAACCCTCTAAAGGGTAGCTAGATCTTATGTTCAAGGACTTCAAGATTAGGGGCCAACTAATGAGAGATGGGTATAACACTTTCTCCACTACACTTTGGGCTCTATAGAACCTAGGTGGGTATCCCTATATGAAACTAGATGCATACATGTAGCAATGGTTCTATCACAATTTCTAGAAGATAAGATTCATACAGATAACTAGGGTTTGTATGGAAAGGTACACCCTTTGCTCTCATTTAAGTTCAGGTATGAAGTTGCGACATAAATCAAATCTAAACTAATTAAAGCAAGGAAAGTGTTTTTTAATTTAAATATTGTTTCTGAGGATGGGAGGAGGAAAACCATGTAAGACTAGTGCCTACCTTGGGTTACAAAGTCATATGTTATGCATTTTATGATGACAAAACAAAACATGTGCTTCTGGGAGTAATTTTGGATGATAAGGAATGGATTCAGAGATGTTCCCTAAGGTGACCTAAGATGATGAGATGATGAAAGGGGGTTAATAGCAAATCCAAGATGATTATGGAAAAGATGATAAAAAATAATGAGGGTGATGGAAATGAGGGGGATAATAAGATTATGATGGAGAGATTAGGGGATTATCCTAAATATGTGGGGGATTAGGGATGAAAATGACAAGCTTTAAGTATGGTAATGAGGTGGAAAATGGTGGGGTAAATGATGGTCAAGAATGATTAAGTTGCAAAATTTGTTAGACTAACTAGGGAAGCCTACGAGGTTACTGTAAGGAGACTCAGGTTTTGTGGCCAAATGTAAGAATACCTTTGTAGATAGATTCAAATGTAGGTGCAATTTCAAAGGACACATGCACACATATTTCTAGAAGAAGTGCAAAATGACAATGGTGATAAGGTAGAACACAATCGCAGGTATTTAAGGCATAGGTGCAACAATTTTTGATAAAAGCGCAACAGTTTTGGTCATAGGCACAATTTTTCAATCTAAGTGTTTTGGCAAGAGATTTATCAATCAATAAAACATAATGGCCAAATTTGATTGAAATTTTGCAGGGTATTATCAATCCTCGACCCCTTCGCTAATTCATTTTCATTGGTATTGCACAAGAAGACACTTCAAGCACTTGTTCACAAACATAAATTATTCAAGTGGGTTTATAGAATAGTGCAGGCCCACCACCCAAGCAAGCTTGGGTTAATACTCCTTAATACGTGGGTGAGGCACCTTTTCTTGCAAAGGCAGATAGGTAGAGATCCAATGACATAGGGTTATCAACATACACCAGGGCATACCATCTCTCTCTCCTTTGGAAAATTTTAAGCCTACGCAAAGATTTCTATCTCAACCTAAGGGAGTACGTGGCGAGTAACTTCAGGGTACGATCTACATCCATTGCACTACATTAGCTACATTCAAAGGCCTTATCTAAGTTACACAATATTTTTTTAAGGCATGCTCTAAACACCAGGAGGATGTGTGAGGAACAATCATGAACACTAGTCCATAACAAGCGTGGACCAGGAACATTTGATTGGAAAGCTCAGACTAGTCGTTCTCTCCTAATTTGGAATCACCCTAAGCAATCAAAGCTTCACCAATTATGACAACTAGATTGGGGTACAAATTTCATTCTCCCCCTTTTATACCCATCAGTAACAAGTGGTTGAGGTCATCCCCTAGGGTAATGAAATACCTAGGTAGGCCCCCTAAAGGGAAAGGTATGTTATGTTTTTTTGATCCCCAGGATCGCACAAAGCACAAGGGAAGAGAATACACACAAAACTAGCACACCTTATGTTTACCTAAACAAAACTAAACAAAGTGAAGAAATGCAAAGATTTTTTATCCCCACGATCACTCTAAGTGCAAGGGTAGAGAACACATTTATTGCACCCTTCCAAACACCACACAAATTCATTAACCCACTACTCTACATTTAGTGCCTAATTTAGTTGGAAATCAAAACCTTCTACAAACCTCCTGCAAAACCACAAATTAGTTCTTTGGTTTATTTAATCTTGGACTATTCAATCAGCTACACCACTTGTTAGCTCAATTTTTTAGCTCAATAAACCTAAAAAATCTGAAAGTAAACAAAAGCATGGCTTTACAATCATACCAAATCAAAAGTGCAAAACTAGAGAAAAATAGATTTTATGCAAAAGTGAAAGCGTTGAAACAAAGAAAACTACACCTACACTTGTAAAACAAGTTTGAACAATTTTAGCCTATATGTCAATTATACCAATTATGTCTATTTGAATAATGCCACCTACTATTGTTTTCTAGATTAATTGATTATGCCAAAAGAACAAAAAAGTTAAGTGAACCTAAATGTGCTAACCCTTTTGTCTTAAAGTAGAAGCACCACTCTCTGAAACAAAGGCATTGAAATTCGATACATAAGCATAGTAGGTCATGAAAAAGGCACCACAATTTTGTGTTCAAGCACTAAACTGTAAAGCAAAAGCATTGCAAGTTGGTACATAAGCACCATAGTTTTCTGTGTAGGCACAAAAAAACTAGGACCCAAACAGGAAAACCAAAAATACAAAATTTGAGTTAAAATGTGAACTCCTTGACCTTTAAGGATTAATTTTAAAAGCCCAAATCGAAATGTGAGTTGTGGAAACTAGTGATCTTGCTTAAACTAGGTAGATTTTAGATTTTTTTTAAGTTATGGGTAAATTCTTATCTTGTATCTTAGTGAAATTCGTAGTTGTGACAAAAGAAAATACAGCTTGCACAAAAGACACTAGAAAAAGATTGTAAGTTAGATAAAAAATAAGCTGCAAGCACACATTACCCAAAATAAATACCTGCAATATCAAAAATCATCAGCAAAGCAAAAGGTTAGTGATGGAAAACACGAGCACTAAGATCATGAACATAGGCATTATAGGTCACAACGTAGGCATTGTGATTTTGAGCACGAGTGCAACTATTTAGAGCTTAGGCACCGAGATTGGAGATGTAAGCACAACGAGTCAAAGAAAAAGTGACATTATGTAGATGCCAAGACTTGCAAACTTCAACCTTCAAACAACTTCAATAAAAATTTAGTAAGGGACATGGGTCCCACCGGGCATGCCAAAATGTGAGGGGATAAATTTGCATCAAAGGTAAAAGTAACACAACTAGCATGAACTCAAATACATAATCAAAGTTATACCTTCAATAACCCTCCATGGATTGAGCTCAAGAATGCACCCAAGTCTTGGAGATTTGCTCAATTTCTTATGAATGTGGATTTCTCACCAAAATTATAGCATAATAAGGCTATGTGAATTCAAGATTGTGAAATGAGGAGATGAAGCTCAATTTATAGAAATTGGAAGGGGAACTGGAGGGCTAGGATTGATTGATTGATGAAGGGCTAGGATTGATTGAGAGGGTAAAGCTTGGATCAAGGTTGGGTGGCTTATTAGCATTGTCACAATGGAGAGAGGGAAGCAGATGGGGCATGCTCACACATGTGTAAGCACACCTTTGATAGAGAAGCCATTAATTTTGGAGGCTAGGTGTAAGAGAGTGCACATGTGTGAGAGGACGTGAAAGAGAGAGAGACTTATAACACTTGGCATTATAAGACAAGTTTGGGGAGAGGTGAGTGAATTAAAAATTAGGAGGATAATGATAATGGTGATTATACATGTAGGTTAGATTAATTAATCAAGGATGAATTAATTTAATAGTGTAGCTTGAGTCAATAAACCATGGGTTTATTAACTAGGCTAGAATTAAAAGTTGGAGAATGAGATAATAATTATTAGGATGAGGATAAGGTTAATTAATTAAGGATTAATTAACTCAAATGGGATTAAAAGAAATGAGGATAATGGTGGGATTAGTTAAATAATTCAATTATTTAATTAATTGGAAGAACCTTAGTCTAGGAGGTAATATAATTAATTAAAAAATAAAATATTTAATTAATTGGAAGAACCTTAGGCTGGGAGGTGATATAATTAATTAAAAATAAAATATTTAATTAATTGGAACAACCTTAGTCTGGGAGGTGATATAATTAATTAAAAATAAAATATTTAATTAATTATAAGAAGAAGATGGATTAATTTATTAAATAATAATATTTACTTAATTAAGGTTTAAGAGGGATGAATTAATTATATAATAATTAATATTTAATTAATTCAAAAGTGTTGTCAGAATTAGGGTGGCTATATTTTGCCCCTCCTTGATGTGATGTCCATAGTGACATTGCATCAAAGAAGTTTAAAATTTTTCCCTAATAGATTAGAAAGTGAGTAATGAGGTGATGCCCCCTCGAGAGGCTAAACAAAAAAAAAAAGAAAAAAAAATCGATTAGCATCTCGAAATAGGTGGGTTAGGATGATATAGGATGATGCAGAAGAGGAAATTAGTGAAAAGAAGGAGAAGAAATAGAGAAACGGGGTCAAGAATGAAGGGATTACAAGACATTTGATGCATCTAGTATAGAAGAAATTAGGGTTTGGAGGAATTAGGGTTAAATCCTATAAATAGGCATTGAGGGGACCCAAAAAGTCATCTTCAACCTTGTGATTGGTGGAGAGGAGCTAGGAGGCAATGAGGAGGCATGGCACAGGTTCTACATCATTTGCACCATTTAGAGAGGGTTCGAGACTACCAGCGACCAGAGGATGTAGGAAACCTGGTCTGTTCTCTATCCATTAGGTTTTAGGCTAGTTTAGGGGTGTCGACATAGGTCAAAATAGGGTTTGAAGGTTGAGAAAATAGGGATGCAACTTTATAAAGCTACACTTAAGAGCACAATTGTGATGCTTGCATTGCTAAAATTTGCACTTTTTATGAAGTGGTACCTACACTATGATTCAACATTCATATCAAAAATTTGAAGCTTGTGTTCATCGCGCATGTAAAATGCATGCCTGATCAGGTAGGGGTGTTAGAGTAATCATGCATTAGCTAATGATTAATTACTCTTAATTATTATTCTAATTTATTCTCATGCACTTAAGCTAAACTTAGGAGTGTTTTTATGCTTTTAGGGTTTTTCTCCTAGATAGAACTCAACTCTCATTGTATTATCATATAGAGATTTACTCTTAAACTATCAACCTTTGAGGAATTTTATTTTCCTTGAAGATTTTTGAGGTTCATTTTGTAGCTTTTTCTTGTTGAGGAATATAGAAAATACTTTGTTTGCAGATCTCTTACATGGAAGGTGTCTTTATTCATTGTTTGATCATGTGGCTCGTGTTAGAATTATGAAAAACATGAGCCACGAGATCAAACAATGAACAAAGACACCTTATACACAAGAGATCTGCAAAAAAATATTTTTTATATTCATCAACAAGAAAAAGCTATAGAATGAACCTCAATAATATTTAAGGAAAACAAACGTCCTCAGAGGTTGAGATTTTAAGAGTAAATCTCCAAATGATATTACAATGAGAGTTGAGTTCTATATAGGAGCAAAACCCTAAAAGTATAAAAGCACTCCTAAGTTTAGCTTAAGTGCATGAGAATAAATTAGACTAATAATTAATTAAAGAGTAATTAATCATTAGCTAATGCATGATTACTATAACACCCCCCATTAAGATGAACTTAGGGAGTAGCTAAAAACCATAAAAATATTGCATGATGGGTCTTGGAAAACAAGGCCTAGTGAGGTACCCATGTAAAACAAAAGATCTCTCAAAATTGGAGAAAAGGAGAAAACCACTGTGGGAGAAAACTCCTCTCCAAAAGAGAGAAAGGTGAATGAAGGACTGAAAAAGCCTCCAAATCAAGGTGTGAAGGACAAAGAAGCCTCCAACTAAAATAATGTCCTAAAAAAGAAGAACATGTAGAACATTGTTGAAGCACGAAGAAGTTGTAGACTATTGTTTAATGATGATTGATATGGTGCTAAAATGAAGAACCTCCTTTGAAACAAATGATGACCAGGATCAAGATAACAAGAATCTGAATGATTTCCCTCAATGGCACTACTCGAATTAGATAGTAAGAAAACATATGGAACTTGAAGATACAAATTTCAAGATCAAGGAGACTATAATCTGCATGATTTTCCCCAACGACACTGCTTGAATTATATGGAAAACAAAGGAAAACATCTAGAAGTCAAAGATACAGGTGGTACATGGATTTGCATGAGTGACCCCAATGACACTACTCAACATGTAAGTCAAAAATATAGGTACCAAATAGTCTGAAAAACATTGAACACTAGAGAGATAATAATCTACATGAGTTTCCCCAATGACACTACTTGAATAAAATGGAAGAAAAAGGAAAAAAATTTGGAACTCAGAGATACAAATGATACATAAATCTATATGAGTCACCAAAAATGACACTACTCAACATGCAAGATGCAAGTTGAAAATATAGGTACCCAGTAGTCTCTAATAAAATGAAGATGTTATGTTTCCTCCAGAAATAGGATCGAAGAATGTCCATATGGTAAGTGCTCCAACTCATTGAAATGCATGTAACTAGCCTCTAATGTACGTTGCATCTAAAAATACATAGGAATAAGGACTAGATACATATATCACTCCAAAATGCGAAACTATGGAAACATTAGCACCAACTGTAGAAAACCCTCCATAATGCTGACAAGGGAGAGCCATGATAGGTACACTAAAGTTGTGTGAAACCAAGAAGTGTATGTAGGAAAAACAACTTGCAAATAAAAGGGTGTGCAAACTAAGGCACACACACATGATGAACCTAAAGAATCTTCAACGAAAATAAAAGTCCTCAAAGGTTGAGAGTTTAAAAATAAATCTCCAGATGATAATACAATGAGAGTTGAGTTCTATGTAGGAGAAAAAACCTAAAAGCATAAAAGCACTCCTAATTTTAGCTTAAGTGCATGATAATTAATTAGATTGGTAATTAATTAAAGAGTAATTAATCATTAACTAATGCATGATTACTCTAACGAGGGGATGAAGAGAAAATTTTGACACTTTCATAAAGCAATGCTTTCGTCACTAAACAACACACCTACAAGTGAAACTAATGCACATATGCAAAGTGGCACTTAGGTTAGAAAAGAACACACCTTCATAGAAAGAAATGATGTTTGTGCTAAAACAAAAGTGTAGCTTTATAGGAATTGCAAGCGTGCAATGGTTTTAATAAGAACTAAACAAATGATTTGGTTTAAATGACTCATGTTCGTGTTTGGGATGATGTGGGGGGAGTTGAAGATCCTCCAGTCTCAGGAGCAGTGGATGGAGATTATTGCGACCATTCAAGAGTGATTGATGACTATGGATGAGGATTGGCTTCATCTGATGGGCTTGTACTTTGTGTCAAGGATGCTCTAGATTCGTGCTCATCTAGCGTTGATGACAACACTAGTGGAGCGATGGAATAGTGACACCAGTAGTTTTCATTTACCTATAGGAGAGGCCACTATCACTCTCAAGGACATGTGGAAAATTTTATAGTTGTTGATTCATGGGGAGATTGAACAATATAGCCTATGTGGTGTGAGGCCAATGTTGTGGAGGATATACATGACCAAGAATTTTCCCATTAGGGGAGTGGAGTTAGACCTAGAGGCTGTGAGGGGGTAGTGGCCAGAGCTATCACTATTTATAGTTACATTGATTACAGGTACCCTAATGCCATACAGGAGGTCACACAGATTTGTAGTGGACTATGTTAGAGTGTTGAAGGGGATGCTAGCAGATGGGACAATGTATGCTTGGAGTGTCATTGTGAGGTCTATAGGGATAGACAAAGTTTGGGCCTGGGAGTGACTTTATTGCATGTCTAGGCTTTCAAGCATATCACAATGTTATGACCAGTCTGTGACACACGTTGAGGTGATGGGATGTCATATGTATTTATGTATAGTGGGTTTAGGATGCATCATCACATGAGGTAGTTGGGTCATTGGTGGAGGCTGATAGATGAGATTGATACCTTTATCTAGCACCCATATCTTGATTGTGAGGTGTGGGAGGATGACCACCTATACATGCCCTTCATCCAAAGGATACACTATTAGGAGCACCCCCGACTATTATTGAGAGGTACCTTCCTGTGCAAGTATTGATATAGTTTTGTTAGTGTCAAATTAAGCCATAGGCAAAGGAAATCTTTGCTTGGGTTACACAAGATATGCCTGGATGGGGTGGTTATATAGAGTATGACATTGCTTTTTAGATCTAGAGGGACACTCCCACAGTTGCATGGGATCCACAACCAAGGGTTGTAGACGTAGGGACCACACATAATTATGAAACACGATGTGAGATACATAGAACTATCTGACATGATCCCTCATGAGCAGTTGGTGGTTGTGAAGAGAAGCAACAGTGAGGATAGTGACAACAATAGTTCTAGTATTAGGGCTACTGATGGGAGCAACAGTGAGAGCAGAGGTAGTGATGATGATGGAAACTATGGTGGGAGTGATGGTGATGGTGGGGTGGCAGTGATGATGGAGGAGGGGGTTACGATGGAGGAGATGGATAGGGTCACTGAGTGCAACAAAGAGGAGGAGATATGTAGGCACAATTACAAGCCTTGACTGTGGAGAGAGATCAACTCTTACAAGAGTGAGAACAAGTGAGGTAGGATCATTTATAGTTGGTCAACGAGTGTGACATGGCAAGGGGAGATGTAGCCCAACTACAACCTAGGTAGGTGGATGGTCAACTAGCCACAGTGATAGTAGAGAGAGACGTAGTGAGGGTCAAGGTTTCCCATTTATAGGCACTATTGGATAGTGGGGGTGGTGGAGATAGGGGAGGAGGGGGAGATAACGGAGGATAGATGGTTTCTATCATCATAGAGCGAGATTAGCTCAGTAGAGATGTGGAGAGACTAAGTAGGGAGTGGTATATGGCTCGGTATTATGGAAGTGATGGAGGGATAACCTATGCATTTTCAGAGTTTGGATGTGCTACCAAAGAGGTTGAGCTATAGAAGAAACTATATGAGGATGTTGTACTAGCAGATCAGAGGAAGGGCAGTATTAGCATTAGCAACGGGTCTCATAGGCTAGTGGTGTCAAGCCCATTAGTGGCTATGGGGCCTCCACGACCACCACAGCGAGATCCACAACCATCACACAAATCTCCCTATAGACTAGTCCAGCCGGATGCAAGCAACATAGGGTAGCGCAGAGGAGGTTGACTATGATTTTTTGGATTTTTTCCCAAGAGGAGGATCGAATTTTGTACACACATGAAACTTTTGTACATGTATCATGACATTGTCTTATTTGATATATATGATATGATGGATTCAACCTATATGATTTATGCAAATGTTGATTTGATTTGCATATGGAATTTTATTATGATGCTGATATGTTTTATGCAAGATATGTTGTGTATGGTTATGATTATGTATGTGCTATGACATCATGTGATTTATGTTTATAGTTTTATTCATGGTGGATATGATGTTATATGATTATTATGTTGTGATGGATGTGATGATAATTGTATATATGTGGATGTATGGATTAATGGACAAAAATGATTTAATACATTAATGAATATTTTTATGTGCTTAATATTTTAATAGATATATGGATGCATAAACAAACTAGTATATAGAACATAAATGTGTATTATTGTAATTAATTATTGGATAAATGATGAATAGATGGAAATGTGATAGATATTTCCATATGTGTTGATGGATATATTTATGTTTATGGTTATAATGTATGTAATGTTAATGAATGGATAATTCAATGATAATGAATGATAAAAAGAGTTTTAGAAAGGGTATAAAAAGGATACTTGGTTAGGAAATGGGAGATTTTTTAACCAAATTTGTTAATAGTATTAGGTGCTTTGTGATAGTTTTCCCTCTCGTAGTCATTATTTAATCATGGGGAATGTGCAACATGGGGTGATCTAGGTGATTATGGGGAGATGCATTATATTATTTTTGGTTTTCTATTTCATGATACAAAATGTACTATGGTCTAGGTATGTGGGGAGGGAGATAAGAGTGTGTGAATTAGATGGGGGGTTTAGGTTAGGGATGATGAAGATGAGAAAGCGGGGAGAAATAGGAAGGGGGATTATGCTAGAAAAATGTGGTGAGCAATCCTTGAGTTTAAAATAAAAAAGGACATTATGCCCCAGTGGTATAAATGACCAAATGCACCATCATGTACCTTGCATGTAATTTTAGACTCACAAACACATACAAAGAAAAGATTTTTTTTTATCACAAAATGATTTCCAATGACCTTAGTGGACCATAGAGGGGATGATATTGTGGACCTAGATGTTTTCTCCACCTCTAGCTAAGGCATCAACGATCATTAGTGAATCAAGATAATCATAAAAAAACATACAAAAATGAATCATTCCTACTTTGTACCTCATTTTTGAGGCACAAAGATATGATAGGTTCCATGTGGCCTTGGCTTGGTAACTCCGTAGGTTCAAGAATACAACAGATAAATCCAAAAAAAAAAAAACTTCAAATATCTTGCCAAGGGTAAGACTGATAAATGTTATTGAACCAAGGAAGGATTCATCTTATTGGGAAAAGATGAAGGGGATTATGAAGGGTGGCAAGCAAAGTAGAAATTTTATAAGGATCCCATTGATTTTTTTAGCATTAGGGTTTTATGCAAGCATTCTTGTTATTTGTTTGTGTATGTATTGTTTGTCCAAGGGTGACATGGATGGTATGATGAAATTTTATTATGGGTGGACTTTTATTATGGTATGGTGATGGTTTAAGCAACTAGGCATGGTGAGGACCGCTTCCCACTATGTATGATAGGGTGGGGTGGTGGAATGAATTGAGGTATGTAGGACAAATGGAAAGTGTAAACCACTTCGTGCCAACTATAAATTCACATCTTATACAAACATCATCGTACTATATGGATGTGAATGATATTCCTCATGTGTATGGTAGGTACAAGAGTGCAAATTCCTTTGTACAAACTATAAATTCACATCTTGTATTTTTGGTTGATTTTTCAACCAAAAGTAATCTAATAGTAAAATAATCATGTATAGATGTAAGACTTATATCGGGCATGGGTGGCATGTGAGGGTGGTAATCATGTAATCCATCTAGTTTATCATGGGGGTGTTGGACAAGTGACCTCAGGGTGGGGATGTAAGGATTTATATTATATGTAGTGTATGGATGATAGGGGAAGCTTTTAGAGCTCAAAAAATAGGGTGTGCGCTCCAAGCCATAGTTGGGGAAAGATGGGTGGATTTTAATATAGATGGGAAGGGAAAAGTGACCTAATAGATGGTGGACATGACCCTACACATGGTGCTTTTTTTCTAGGCTTTCACCATGGTACTTTCCCAAGGCGCCACAAAGGGATTTTCACCATTAGACGAATTATTTCTCTTTACTACCTTTTTATGCTTTTTGTATTTTTTTTGTATTTTTTTGACTTTTTGATTTTTTGTATTTTTTTGATATTTTGATTTTTTTGAGATGGATAATATTCATGGGCTCTTCAAGTGGTTCACCCTCCATGGTAGCTAGTTGATATGCCCCTGATCCATATCTTGTTGTAATAATGTACTTGGGCCTAGCCAATTAGGTTCAAACTTTCCCTTATTTTCTTGTTCTTACAAATTACACAGGTTTCCCTTAAGAACAAGATCTCCAATAGAAAACTCTCTAGGCTTGCTCTTCTTATTATAAATTTTGTGAAGCCTAGTTTGTTATGCTCTAATATTATTGAGGGAATTCACACATTTTCATTTAAAATCTCTAGCTCTATTGAAGGCATGCTATCTATAGCACAGGGAAAATTCCAGGATTAGCAATACAAAGTGTAAATCAAACTAAACCCAAGCTAATAATGAAGAGCAATGGAAGATAAAACATGCATAAATGAAATATCTCACCAAAAACACATGCAATTCCATGATTCACCTCCATTACCCTTCTACATTTCACTGTAGTATAGTACATTCCCTCATATTTTAATTACATATGCAAATATGGCCTCATGACAATGATATTAGCAAAATATTGAAGATTTCTAAAGTTTCTTCCAAAACTCTTCATATTTTGGGAGGAGTAAAAATGGTAGAGATAAAGCCATTTTATAGAAGATGTAATTTTCAAATGACAAAATGAGATTGAGAGATAATTAATCGACGATCAAGATTAAAAGATGTGACATGCAATCGGGTTAGGTATAAATTAGTGTAAGTAATAAAGATTGAATGGTGGAGATTATATTAAAAAATAATTTAATCAATGATGGAGATTGGTTGAGACATAGAGGGATAAGGATTGCATGTAGAGGATAAGATTGACATAGATAAAACTGTTTGATCTCGTCTAGATAACGAAGTGATCAACACAAAAAGACTATTCGTTAGAGAAAATCAGATATTATCTCACCAGATAACTGAATGATCAAATTTTATCTAGACTTAAGTGATAAATGACTAATTAGATAATGAAGAGATTATCTAATTATAGAGGAATATGATATGGATAAATCTTTTGAATTAAATGATTTCCATTCAACATTCAAGATTTTGGGATTAAATTAAATAAATAAAGATTTATTTAATATTAGAGAGAAAAAGTTAAGGAATAATTAAATAATTAAAGTGATTATTTAATTATAGTTGAAAGTGTCGTAGAAATTAATTAAATAATAGTTCATTTAATTTTAGAAAGAAGATAGATTAAATTAGCGACATAATTAAATAAATAATATTTATTTAATTAATCAAGGAAGAATAATGGTAAGAATGATTTAATTAAATAATTAAATTTATTTAATTAATAGAGGACATATGACTTTAGAAAATAATTAAATAATTAACATTATTTAATTATGAAAAATGAACATGAAAGAATTATGAAGAAGTTAAGGGTCACAATCCTAGGACCATTTTTAGTGTCTACATTTTTTCCCTCTTTGATACAATGCAATTTATCGTGTTATGCTGAAGAAAATTTGTCAAAACATGCCCCAGTGAAATTAGGATGAGGAAGGATGACGAGGAAGTAGCGGTACGCCCCCTCGAGAGTGTTAGAATTGGCTATGGATGCCAATATCTTGAGACCAAATGGAAAGCACAAAGAGAGAGAATGGAATGTGACAAGAATAAACTATATTCTCATTAATATGATTCAATGATATGAGATGATTGTGTATAATGAGAGAGACCCCTTGGTTATATAGCCAAGGTGAGATACAATATGTCATAGGATTATGACAAGTGTCTTAATTGTATGACAAGAGACAACTAATCACACTTACCTAGGTTCACATGTAGTAGTTGTCAAAGGATAAGATAACAACTAATGACAACTAACACCTTCTAGAAAGATTCCTTCCTAGGACCTAAGTAAACTTAACATGTGTAAATAAGTCCCCTAGTAATGTGAACTCTGTACAAGACTTTATTTACACCAACAACCCCTTCAGTGCAACTTACGAAGTAGCATATTATTATGCAAATGACATAAAGATGCAAAGATGGGTCCTAGCTACTAGGCCATGTTAGGTACCCATGTACAATGCAAATGAAATCTCTCACAAATGGTGAAAAGGAGAAAACCCAGTGGGACAAAAATCCTCCCCAAAAGAGAGATGAAATACAAAATAGAAATGCTCTCAATGATGCATGAGAAGGTAAAAACCTCATGTGAGGAAAAAGACCCCCCCATAAGAGAGAGAAGTAGAAGAGAGACAAGGTAGTCCCCCTTCAATGTTGAGTCTCCTACAATGGTGGTAGAAGCTCGACATTGAATACTAAAGATGATCCAATCTCACCAAACAACATCCCTCCCCTTAGGAAGAAACAAAACCATGGATGTATGTAGGATGTCAGGAATATAGATTGTGCATTATGTCTCTAAAGCATGCTCAAGTGTCTCCATGTCAATGCCAAAAGTTGACACACTCCAAATAGGCGTTCTAGGCCACACTATTGGAGAGGAAAATCCAACATCTAGTATAGATGAATGTAGAACATGATCCAAAGACAAAGATATCCCCTCTGAAGACAAAGAAGCCTCCTCCAAATGCTTCCCAAAAATATCCACACTCATGCCAAACTATGAAGAATGGTCATGTAGAGAATGAACAAGAGGGACAAGGTGTTCCCTCACAACAACTGAAGAAGGAGCATCTTCATCAAAGAGAAGATGAATGTCCTCAATTATGTCCTCCAAATCTAAAAGATGAGACTCCATAAACAAGTCTGAAATACCTGTCAAGGAGTCATCCAAAGTAGACAAATCTGAAAGACAATGAAGATCATGCTGCACTAAATCACAAGGAACCCAAACTATGGAAACACAAGCATTATCAACTAAAACAGTAGGTGGAGGAGATGAAATGCATGACTCAAGAACTGGATCTGATGTGAGAACTCCCAAGTTCAAGTAGCCAAAATTCTCCCCTGAATCATGGTTCATATGATCAACAACCAAAGGAACAATGTCATCAACGAAAGAAAAATTTGCAAAGGTATACAACCAAGATGAATGATCAACCACCCCAGTAGAAATGATCTCTCTACTCTCCAAGTTTTGAATGATGACTAAATCAAGTGTGAACTCCATAGTTCTCCCATCTCCACCATGTGTAATCTGATATATGGAAAGAAAATTGTTCGTCAAATGAGGAACACACAAGACATCCTGGAAAGTGTTGTCCCCAAAACTATAGATCCCTTCCCAATTACACTCATGTATGTATTGTTTCCCATCAAGATAGGAGACATAGTAAAAGGCTGAAAAGAAGAGAAGATAGACTGTGAAGATGCCATATGATGAGATGCTCCTGAATCTAGAAGCCATCTCCCTGATCCTGGACCTGAAAGAGCACAAAGAGCTTGTCCTTTATATTCTAATGCTTGACCTTTGTCCTTTTTAGGTTTTTTTGAAGTAG
This sequence comes from Sequoia sempervirens, assembly GCA_007258455.2. NCBI lineage: Eukaryota > Viridiplantae > Streptophyta > Pinopsida > Cupressales > Cupressaceae > Sequoia > Sequoia sempervirens. Next base: position 69,251 of record VDFB02129575.1, on the reverse strand, counting down.
AAGGAGAAGAAGATTCAAACATTCTAGAAGGAAAATCAATATGATTATTTTTGAGAATATTTTTCAACTCATCAATATCCTTCTTATAACAATAGTGTTCTTCATGTCCATCCTTCTTGCAATATGCACAAGTAGGCCTCTCCTTCTTAGATGATTCTCCTTTTGAGGATGAGGATTCTAATTCTTTATGTGGCTTGTTCTTTTTCTTCGTTTCCTTCTTATCAAGATTCCCCGATTCTTTATGTACCTTAGACTCACTTGTCACCAATGCTTGTGACTTGGAAGACTTGATTAGACCCATGTTCATTAACTTAGCTTCCTCTTGGATTAGGAGATTTGCAAAGTCATCAAACTTAGGATCAACATATGATGCTCCCATAGAAAGTTGATGGGTATGAAATCCAGAAAGAAATACTAAATACTCAAGACCAAGCTTGGATAACACATTCAGAACCAATTGTAAATCCTCTTTTTCAATGCTGAATTCTTTCAATTGTGTTCTTAGTTGTTTAACTTTGGAGATGTAGTCTTGGATGTGGTCAAAACATTTTGGATCAAGATTCATCAAATCATTATCAATTTGATAGCCCCTAATCTTATATGTTTTACCATAAAAAAATTCAAAAGTCTCTAATGCCTCTTTAGGTGTTTTGCATGATTCAATATGAAATTGTAAATCAAATGAGACTAATGAACATATGCATCCAAGTGTTTCCTCGTGATTAATCTCCCATCTTGCCAATTCTAAAGCATCAGTAGGTTGAGAAATGGTTTCCTTTACGTAGCCTATTAGACCCTTTCCCATGAGGTAATTCCATATTGATTTTCTCCATGTAGCATAATTATGTGGAGTTAGGAGTTCAATTTGAGATTTCCCCATTTGCAAGAACACAAACCAAGAAAAATAATGCAAGCAACCACTGCAAGATTACCCCGCCAAATTGCTCAATCAAGAAACCCCGAGCAATATACTTAAGCTTGGAACTTTATGAGTAGTGTGTTTGCAGTTGCCACTTTCCAAAAATAGCGAAGTGGTCTTTGATCTTGGTACAAGAAAATGCCAAAATAGGCCACAAAAGCAAGTACAATTTTTGGTATAAAATGAGATCAATATGATCATACCACTAAAAAGTACACGAAAAATTATGCACTTTCAAAAAAAATTTGCACCAAAAAATGTTATCGTAGGAGCAAGATATGAGCTCCCGAAGTTCCCAAAATGAGGACAAAGTAGCAACACCTATGAGAATCTACGATTGATGGAAAAATAATAGATACCAAAACCAAATTCTGATTGCACCACTGTGAAGAGTGTTAAATTCTAGCCCAAATAAAAAAAATGCTCTGAAAAAGGAGTTAGAATGATTGAGATATCTGCATTTGAAGTTGAACAGCAAAATCAAAACCTCAAATGGAGGGGGGTAGAAAATTTCTTTGAAAACTACTGACATCATGCCGACACATGCTAACATTAGCAAAAAAATGGATTAAATTTGACAGCCTCCTGCACGTCGAAAGAGAATATTCCCTCCCTACAATATACCCGTGGAATATGCTGTAGTCACAGAGCATAGAATTGTCAGCTTCAAATTGTTGTAGTCAAAGGAATCTTCTAGAATATGCTTTCTCCGAGTTGACTTGTTGACGGCCGATTCTCTTTTGATTTTCCCGATCGAGTAAATGTAAAGGATGGATTTTTCTTTTGAATGTTAGTTGAGGATTTTTGACCACCGAAGAAGTGAGCATGGGGCCCGCGTGCCCATGTGGCAAACGAATGAAGAGGTGTAGCGACCTAGTACGTGGTACTCTCTTAGAATACTATTTTCCATACGTTTTAACAGAGTACTATCCACATATTTAATTTTAAATTTTTTATTTTTCTTTATAAAAAATATTTTACAAACGCTTTAAAAATAATTTGTAATTTTTATACAAAATATTTGGAAAACATTTCACAGAAAATATAATAATATTTTTTTTATCGTACCAGCAACTATAATTATGATGACCTGGGGGGCCATACAGCTCCTTGGAAATTTTTTTTTTGCCTCACTAGACAACTGCTCCAATTTCAATGAATTGGCAGTTGATCTTAGGGTTTTTGGCCCTTCTAGACACGATGGCAGGGTTGGTTTTGACCCAAAATGCTCCAAAATTGCAGCTACCTTCTAGATCTAGCAACCACTCTTCAGCTTCAAACCCTCATAGATTTGGCCCCGTATGTCCGATTTGGACAAAACAAAATGAAATATCAACTATCTTGAACCTTTTGAATGTAATGGTGAGCTTAAATTTGCACTAGCAAGCTCTGATATGAACTTGCAATAAAGAGCGAAAAATGGAACACCCCCAAATTTGGTATCTCTCTTCAAAAGAAGACTCTCTAATGGCACCCAACCTACTTTGATACCATGTTAGAACTGAGATATACCTCTAATACCATGTTATAATTGGCTATGGCTGCCAAGATCTTGAGACCAAATGGAAAGCATAAAGAGAGAGAATGTAATCTGACAAGAATAAACTATATTCTCATCAATATGATTCAATGATATGAGATGATTGTGTATAATGAGAGAGACCCCTTGGTTATATAGCCAAGGTGAGATACAATATGTCATAGGATTATGATGAGTGTCTTAATCATATGACATGAGACAACTAATGACACTTACCTAGGTTCACATGTAGTAGTTGTCAAAGGATAAGATAACAACTAATGACAACTAACACCTTCTAGAAAGATTCATTCCTAGGATCTAAGTAAGCTTAACATATGTAAATAAGTCCCCTAGTAAAGAATGAGCTAGGTAAAGACTTTATTTACACCAACAGAGAGGATAGGCGGGTTCAAAGAACAAGAGTGTGCTCTTGAAATGGATGAGAGAACTAGAAGATGAAAGAGAAAAAGGATAGAGGAAAATAGATAAGGGTGGTGAAGATGTAGAGAAGAGGAAATTTTAGAGCGGAAAAGATGAATAATAGCATAGAAGACATTGATGTTAGCATGGAAGACATGGATGTTAGTATATTAGAATGACTTCAATATTTTTCTGAATCATAATAAGCCTTGCATTAATCATCATTGGGTGTTAAATGATAAAAATGGATAACAAACACCATGCTATGAGATAGACCAAGGTGTGCAATGCCATCCACCTGCTTAAAATAGACAGTTGCAAAGAAGGAATGTCCTAACTCATACTAAGGGAAAAAATGCCCCACTCTTTTTGTTAAGGAAAACTGCAGACAACAATAAAATAAAAGATGAGTCGTGAGACATCATCACTCCTCTAAATCCTTCATGGGACATCCTCGAGGAAGATAGTAACCTGAATTGAAGACAAAATCAAAAGACAATCGACAAATAGCTATCAAAGAAAAAGAGTCCTAAGACACCCTTGCTTCTCTAAATGCTTCACGGGACATCCTCGAGGAAGCTAGTAATCGGACTTGAAGACAAAGCCAAATGAAAAGATAAGACAAAACAAGTCGTGCAATTTCAACAACCAGTAAGAATATTTGCCAAAATTTGATCTGTTTGAACATTTAATTGTCTAGTAGATTGATAAGATGATGTTTGATAAAATCTTGATTTCGGGAATGACACATATTGTATAAGATGTCGAGTTTGGTTTCAATCATGTGACCACCTATATAAGGAAATGAAGAAGCTTGACCAAATTACAATGTCTATTTTCAAGAAGGACGTGTCCTATATAAGACATAGGTTGATTGTTTTGATTATTTGAGTGTTTCAACAATTTGTTTGGTTTGACTTGATGAACTTGTTGACTTGTCTTGATGTTTTGACAATTCTTTTTGTTTGATGAAAATGTCTATCTTATTTTGACTAACATGACAAACCCTAAAGGACTGACCTAGTGCGGCCTCATGGGCTCATTGATTGATGGCCTTGCCTACGTCACACACATAGAGACCTTATAGTTTGACATGACCATTGACTTTCTTTCACTGATAAAAGAATCAGTCATGATTTCATTTTTTATTTGAAAAACCTAAAAGATTGACCTAATGCCTTGGGGGTGCATCAATAGATGGCCTTGCCTACATCCAGTCACAGAGGCAACATAGTTTGACAATGATGAAGACTGAATGACACAACTGACTCTGACTCTATTTTTTGGTTTTTGAAAGTTATTTGGATGGTTTTTGGGGGTTTTTGACATGTTTTTTTTTTTTGTCTTTTGAAGTTTTATGATGTTTTTTTTTGGATTTTTTCAAGACATTTTGTGATTTTTAAGGATTTTTTTATGGTTTTACGTCCTTAGAACAGCCATGATATGAACCAAATGACGTAAGTCAAGTGCCTGCCCCTAGTCGGGTATAAGACCAATTTATTATGAACAGGATGGAATGGGGATGTGAAGTGTGCTTGATGTCAATCATTCCAAGTTATGGAAAGGACAACCTTTTATTATGGGTGATATGAAAAGGATAAATGGTAAGGTGTGTGGATAGGAATGATAGGTGATATGATAGGGAAGTCAGATTGGAATGATGTAGACAATGGAGCGGAGTCGACTACACATGGCACCTATTTTCCAGGTTTTCACCATGGTACTCATCCAAAGCACCAACGAAGTGGTTTTCACTATTGGACAAATTATTTCTCTTTACTATTTTCTTGATTTTTTAATTTTTTTTATGTTACCAAGATGCCTGCTTTCTAGGTTTTCATCTAGGTAACGATTTCTTATTTTATTTTTCTATTTTTTTGTATTTTTGATGATTAAGACATGGCTCCCAGAAGCTATGTTTAGAATTGATAAACAATAAATCCATAGACTGCCTTGATGATGCCCCGATCCTGTGTGGATGACGATGTTGCATGAAAGGACCCGATTGGGATTATGAGTATGAGTGGAAAATATAAAGGGTGATAGATGTGGTGGATGAAAGAGGCTATGGTATGATCCCTAATGTGCACACTATGTGGGCCACCAAGATTCAGATGAAAAGGAATTTGTGCTACCGATGAGCTAGAGTACGTTAAGGGGTCATTGTCAAAGGCACATTAAAAGACATCGCCAATGAAGGTGGAATGATATCATAGATAAGTAAACATGGATGGGTGGAATGGGATATATGGTATGAGTGAGAGTGATGTGGATAGAGACCTTGGATCAAAAAGCTCTTTTCTTGACCTTTTCCCTTAATAGATGCACCTAGTGATTTTTGATGGAGAGGCATACTTGGAGATTGAATTTTGCTTGTTTTCAACTTTAACTTTTATTTTTGATTTGTTCAATAGATTTTGATTTTGGCTAGGGTACTTATCTTGATCTTCTTTTATTTTCATTGTGTCTCTTGATTCTTGATCTCCTTTTAAAGATAGGTCATTCATTGGAGCTTTTCCTTTATTTTTTTCTTGAGTTGTTACTTGTTGAGCCGTCTCTAATGAAGATGGCCGTGAGTGAGATGGATGCAATAGGCGAAGTGACAGGAATGTCTAGTGGACAAACGAGAGTGGCAATGTCATCAATAGAATCTTTGGGACTATCCTTTTCTATATTTCTAATCTCAAAGGAAGCTTGCACATCCTTAAAAACTTTGCAAGGTGACTTGGTAGAGGTGACAATAGGATATACATATACTAGCTCATAGGTGAGATGGAAGGATGATGATTGGATATCCTTAGTGGGGTCATGATCAAAGAGTGGACTATCATATATATCTTGGTCAACCATGGGGTTGTCATGAAAAAATTGTGTAGAAGTGGATATGGTGAAGGCAGATGTCATAGCAGGATCCTAAGAGATGTCGATCCAAGCATGGTCATCTATTTGATTATCTTCTAAAACTGTCTTGACATCATTGTTGGAAATTGAAGTCTTCGCAATAACATTAGCATTGTCGTTTGTCTACAACTTATCCATATGATATTCTCCACATCCCATATCACAGACTTGGACCTTGAGGTTTGATGGTATGGTAGATGGAGTGGATGCTTTAGTTAATGAAGATGGATCAATGTACTATGATGAAATGGAAGACAAGGCCTCATTATTAATAGGAAGTTGTTGTTGGGGTATCCTACATAGGTTAGTGCAATACTAGAAAGGATCAAGATCACCATATATCGTGATCTCGGTGTCATTTTATGGGAATTTAAGGTATTGATGGTAAGTGGAAGGGGCGGCCTTCATAGCATGTATCCATGGTCTACCCACTAAAAGATTATATGGAAGAACAAGATCCAAGACTTGGAAGGTGGTATCCATAACCACAAGACCAATTCTGATGGGAAGCATTACAACTCCTTTAGATGACCATTCATCATCATATGACTTAATTAAAATTCTCTTAGTAGTGTCCACACACACCTTTGAGAGCCCTAATGCCTTAACTGGTTCAAAGGTGCAAATATTCAACCCTGCTCCTCTGTCTACCAAGACTCGTCTAAATTTTTTTTTATGGACAAGAACTTTGAGGTGCAAAGGGTCATTGTGGTTTGTCTTCTCAGTTGAGTAATCTTGTTCATAGAAGGTAGCATGATGAGAGTTGGTTAGCTATCCTACCATCTCTTGGAAATGATTGATATCAAGGTTGGTGGGGATGGTCATGCTTTGCAAAGATTTGCCTAAAATAGCTCGATGATCGGGTGATATACGCAACAATTCCAAGATAGAAATTTGTGCTAGGGTATTCCCCAACTAGTCAAGTAAATTTTACTAAGGCTTGGAGGATTGTGGTTGTTGTTGCACGGTGGAGGGCCATGGATGATTACCTTAGTTCAATGAGTGTTGACAGCACATTCGGGAGTTTTCTTTATGGCAATAGTGTTGATATGTCCATAGGTGGCTCAAATGTGACTTATGATGGTGTCATGATTATAGTCATATTTGACATTAGCATAGTTGGTCGAATTATTATTGGTCCTATTTCCCGAACTGGAGGCTTTTCCTTTTCCATGGTCATGTAATGGATCAGAAAAGACCTTGTGATCACTATTTAAGGATTTTTTTTCTATCCATTAACTTCAATAGTTTCATTTTCCACGAGATCTTATATAATGTTCTTCAATTGTCGACATTGTGGTAGACTATGTCCCTTAGTTCGGTGGAAATCGAAAAAAGCATTGTCATCCCACCAAGAGGGTTTAAATTGTCCAGGATCATATTTTTTTGGCTCAGGAATTTGTATGAGGTTGTGTTGTATTAGTTGTTTAAAGACTGATTAAATTGGTTCCCCTAGGGAGAGAATTCACATTTTGGGAACTTCCTTTGTGATCGTGGCTGTTGTGTGTTTTGGACAACATTGGCATTTTGGTCGACATTTTTGGGTGTGTTGTTAGAGGAGTTGTGTCCTCTAAATGTAATGACTGGTCTTGTGTGTAGTGTTTTGGCATCGATAATGCCATCATTGGTTGTGTTCTTGTTTCAGGACCAATATTTTTTCTTGTCATTAGGGGTATTTTGAACATTTGGATTTCTATTTGACATCTTGATTTCACCTTTTTCAATAAGATCCTTTTCATGTATGATACCCTTTTCTACTAGTTCCACAAAAGAAGTGCAACAGTGTACTCTTAGCTCACTTCTCAATTTTTAATTAAGGTTTTCTAGGAATATGGTGACCTTTTTCTTTTCGGGTATTTCAATAGGGCATCGAATAGCTAGACTCCTCCATCTCTGGAAGAAGGTGATAAAGTTCTCTCCTTCCTCTTGTGTGGTGTGACATAAGGTTGCTATTGTGATTTCATTGTCAATGTTAAAGGAAAAATGTTCAATAAATTTTTCAGCAAGTTAACGCCATGACCTTATGCCATATGGAAGTTGAGAAAACCATTCAAGTGTTATTCCAACAAGGCTTCATGGAAAAAATCTCATGAGATATGTGGGGTCATATGAAACATCAATGCACATTGTGGAAAATTCCCTTATATGTTCAATGGGATTACACTTTCCATTATACTTAGGCAAGTTTGGTTTAACATATCCATGTGGGAAGGGTGTCATGTATAAATCTTTGTCAAAGGGAAATGGACATAAGTCTTCTGTTGAAAATTTACTTTTGCTAGACATGGCCATATTGTCCATTTGTTGTTGAAGGGCTTGCATGTGTTTGCAGAACATCCACTTGTGTCAATGACATGTTGGTTTTATTGTTGGGATCTATGTAAGTGTTTTGAAACCCAATGTTATGTGATGGATTTTGGTTCAGTGTATGAATGAAGGATGGATTTTGGTTTGAAATGTGAGAATAATTTTTGGTTTGATGTTGGTTGATTGGGAATGTGAACGTTTTGTAAAGGATTGGGCTGGTTCCCAAATTGTATGAGAGGTATGTGTCTCGTTTGTGAAACCCCTATTTGTGGAATGGAACTAGTGGTGTTGATGTTTGGTATAGAATTTGTCATGTTTATGCTAGCTTTAGGCCTTTTGGTTCTAGTATTGGTGATGTATGTAATGTTGTGGCACTTTGGGTAGGTACTCCAAATGGTATGGTTGTAGTTACTTGAGGGATAGAGCCACTAGAAGTCGTCGTGTTTTTCCCTTGGGTAGATGAACTTTACAATGTATGAATGTCAAATCCAGGAGGTAATGTGGCACCTTCTACTAAAAATTTTTCTAAATATTGTTGGGGATCTTGTGCCAAGTATTCATCTACAAAAGAGGAAAATTCTAGATCTTGGGCAGAAGCATCTAAGTCTTCAACTACAACGCATCTTTGTTGGTCTCTAGTGACAAATTTTTCCAATAAGGTTTTGTGTGGTCTTGATGTCCCTTTTGGGGGGTTTGAAAATGGATTGATAAAGTATTGTGGGTCAGCCATATTTTTTCTTTGTTTCCTTTTTAACCTTGTTTCAACCATGTAAGATATGCTCAAAATGCGGATGATACAAAACTATGTCTATGAATGATATGATTTTAGTCTATGTTTTTGGATTTTTTTGTTTTTAGATATAAGGAATGAATGCTAATGCAACTATGTTTTTGGTCTTTTTTTGGAAAATAAGGAATGTTAAATGTAATGTTCTAATTAATGTCTAAAATGATGGTGTCCTAAAATAACTATGTCTAAGTATGCAAAAGTGTAGGCAAGCTTTTAAAGGTAATTATCTTTGGGAGATTTGAGAAGAGGTTACTAACCATCCAAATTTTAGCCAATGCTTCAATTTAGTTTGTCAAAGGACCTTTTATAAGACCAAGACCAAGAGACAAAGTGAGTTCCCAAACTAGACTAACAAGTTGGAAAAGACTCACCAAGATGACAAAAGACAACAAGTGTGACAAGTGATTTGGTCCAATGACAATTTTCCTTGAAGGAAAGATTTATCCAAAGTATGGAAAGTTGGCCTATTTTAAAATCTGCAAAGGTGATTGTCCTAAATTTTTGATTGATCTAAAGATAATGAGGACTCCTAAAATGTAACTAGGTTTGCAACTAGTATGTCCATTGCTATGGTTAAATGATACTAAAAGGTGCAATGGTGAAAAGTGTGAGAAAGTATTTCTAGTTTCTATTCAGAGATCAATGTGAAAGGATAATCAAAGATAGGTTTTGACTATTTGACCTCAAACTATGATAGTGGAATTTGTTTTTCTGATTGTTAGGCAATTGTGGTTCAAATTTAACAGATGCATAATTTATAGTCGGTTGCGGTTTACGATATCAAATGTGGTTTATAGTAGCAGATGCGGTTCTTAATAGTAAATGCAGTTCTTAATAACAAATGTGGTTCATAATAGTAGATGTAGTTCACAATAGCAGATGCGGTTTATTGTAAATAGGATCTAATTTTTATGCAATTTTTGGCAAAGTTTACAAGTATTTTTTAGTCTAAATTTGATCAAATTTTGGCAAAATAGAAGACAATCAGAAAACACTTTGTTTTGGTTTTTTTTTATGTGAAAATGTTTGATTTAAAAAAGAAAAGTATGATCCTATTGTTGGCTAGGACAATATTTGTTGAGTTCCCACTTGGATTTCTCTAGCCTTGCTTATTCAAAGCAGACAAGTTAGGATCTTGGTAGCGCGGGCTTCCCCTTAGAGTACACTCACTTCTCGGGCTTACCAAGATCTGGATTCCTGCATGAACAAGGAATTTTTCAACTCTACTAAGAACCACAAATATGTGGGATGACTTCAGAGGTCCAACCTCCTCCACTAGCAAATAGAAGGATTTTGCCAATCTAAACAAATGGTTTTTAATCAAGGCACCCATTCTGGTGGTTATACATGAGGAAAGATTAGCTTTGATAAGGAGGTTTCCCAGCCTATAGAGGTTATGCTCTATAGGTTTTCACATACCACGCAAGTACTGAGGGAATCACTTGTCTATAGAACACATATGCACCTATAGTGCTAAGTTTTCTAGTAGCATTCACATTTATATACCGGTTGGGAGTAGCTTGGCTTTAGCTCATTGCCGGTTTGAGTTGCCTTGGGGTGAGTACATTTTCCCACCAAGGCAAGCCCTCTAGAGTTAATAAAAATTTCTCTTACACCCAGGATCACACAAGTGCGCAAGGGGAGAGGATACTCTTGTTATTAAATTAGGATCTAATCTAAATAAAAGTATGCAAAAGCACCAAGCTATACAATAGAAAATTTGCACCCTAGGCGCAATTCCCCTTTTTGCCTTTATACACTTTAGAAAACAAAAGTACAAGACTTAAATTTACTTAAGCCCACTGTTGGTCATCCACATGGAACCTATTTTGTGTGTCAGTGGAGGCGTTTCTATCAGGGACGCCCATGCAGCGCGCATATGTCCCTGGCATATTCTTGTGGCTGAGCCAGCAAAGGCATTGCTCTTCCCATTGGTAGTGAAGTTGTAACACCTCCTTCGACCAACCCGAATATGACCGTTTTCCTCCTCATTTCTTTATATTCAGTCCTTGAACTTTCATTGAGGAGGTGGGAAGAACTCTTCAACACATCAAGTTTCCATCCTTGCACTCACACATTCACTCTCAAATTCACTTTCACTCACTCCAAGAATTCAAGCATTCCATTGCAGCAATATCAAACTTTGTCACTTCAGTAGAGCACGTTTGGGACCACACCATTGCAATAGAGGCTTGAGTTCCTCTCATTTCTCCCCCAAACAGCCTTGAGTGCTCTTGATGGAGGTGGTAAGCTTCCCTCTCCTATCCTCTATCACTTGGTTGAGTAGCATAGTACTGCATTGTAGTGTTTTTGTTTTCATTACATTGCTTCTTTATCTCATTCCTTTTGTTGTCCATGGAGGTGGAAACACCTAAATAGGGGTCCGACTGAGGTAGGCCCCTATATAGCCCCCCAACATTTCCTCTCTTGTTGTGTGTAGGTGAATGCAATTTATGGAGCTAGCTAGCAAATAGGCTCTTCTACGAGATCATCTTCGTCACCTTAGCTTTGGTATATCTATTTTATCACCTCTGTTTATATTTCTCTTATTTCATAGTATTTTTTTGTTCTTTTAGAAGTTGTTTAATTTTTGCTTCTGGATTTGATTGTGTGCAAGTTTTTTAAACTTGCACACAATCAAATCCAGAAGAAAAAATTAAACATTCAATATGGATTGTGGAAATCTTATATCTTTAACTTTTAGAAGTTGTTAAGCTAGGTCATTAGTCATTTTCATGAGTGCAACCTTGCCTTGGCTGTGTTCTAACAGTATGAACTACAATGCACTTTCGACATGCTAGCGCATCGTGCTATCGTCCAAAGTGCGTGCTGACATGCTCGGGTAGAGAGCTCCCTAAGGTGTAGAGTTGGACCTAAAAACATACTCGCCTAGCCCCACCTTAAAACTTGGGATTGACAAGTGGGCACAATATTTTGTAATCCTCATCATTCTCATCCCCATATCCTAAACACTACACTTAGCTGAGGTAAGTTAGGGCAGCGTCTCACTTCTTGAGCCTCCGTGGCCTGGGGTATTGCACACGGTGGTCCCCCCTCTTACATTTTTGGTGAACCCGATGTGAACCAACGTCTATTCATCTATTGGTGTTGAGGCTTCCCTTGGTTGCTTCACGATTGTTGTTCTCTTGAGCGTTATGAAGGTTTATGAGCATCAAAACCCAGTCCACAACTTATGGGCATATCATAAGGAGAAGTGTACGACACCTCTGGATGGATAGAACGAAGGTCTTGCTTGGTCTCTCTACCAGCCTTTTCTCTGGTCCCGCCATCAGTTTGGCTATGCAAGAGCATGTGTTGAGGGGTGAGATGGGATTCACTAACAAAAACAATCACATCCCCACTCCTCCTGCATCCCCCATGCCATCATTAGTGGAGAAGCATTAGGTCATTCAAATCCCCGTTGAATATGTGTCCGCCCTTACAAAGGGGGTTGGGCGACCTCGAAAATCATCTGGAAAGAAATATGAAGATGGCTAGGGCTGCTTGGGTTGTTAGTGAATTGAAACATATGATGGATAAAGATCTAATAGGTGTAGAGCTTCTAAGTAGTCTCTTCAATATCGCCGAAGCGTGCACCCCTTCGAGCAACCCTAGTTTTGCACAAGGAGTCACCTTCAAAGAACAAGAGAGATAGCTAGGAGTATCAATGCCTCCCACCTCTATCTACATGGCCTATGCAGTCCCTTCCATCCCTAATCAACCAAAAACTATCATGGTGAATAAGGTCCCATTGGGCTTTAGCTTCACCCCTTCTATCACCTCCAGTGGTGGAGGTCTTAATAGAATAGGTGGTGGAGGCTTTGGTAGTGGTAGTGGATTTAGTAGTGGAGGTGGTGCTGGTGGAGGTCGTTCCAGCAGAGGTCATGGCCGTGGTTTCGACGATGGCCCTACTAGTGGCGATGGCTCTAGTATTGGCTCTAGTGGAAGTCATACTAATGGTGGCCCTAGAGGAGGTTCCTCTGGCCCTTTATCTTCTAACGACCCTATTCTGAATACTCTACTTCAGAATATGGGTAAGATACAGAGTCAATTAGTCATCCTTTCCCAAGCCTCTGCCCAACCTATTTTCTAGCCTTTCTTCCGACATAGCCCATTGTTGGTTGCCATCTTGAACACTCCCTTCCCTTAGGGAATGGAGATTTCTAAATTTGAAAAGTTTGGTGGTAAGGGAGATCCATAGATGCACATGTCTACCTTTAACACCATCTGCACTAACTTCTTCCATCATGACACCTTGGTGGCTAAACTATTTCCCCGATCTCTCAAGGACACAGTACTAGAGTGGTATTGTTCCTTTCCTGATAATTCTATTTTCTCGTTCGACCAACTTGTTAATCAATTCCTTAGACGGTTCCAAGCAAACATCGGGCTGAAGATGACCTTTTCAGATCTCATCTGATGTAAGCAAGGAGATAATCAGAAGATTATTGATTTCATAGTGCGTTATCAAGCACTTCTTTCACAAATCTCGTATCAGCTGCCCGATTCTAATGTGCAGAAGGTGTTCATACGGAACTTACAAAGGCCTTGGCAAGAGAAGTTTTCCCTTATAAAATACCTTTCTTTCCCACATTTGTGTGTAGCCTTATAAGAATACCAACAAACGGTTGCTCAATTTGGGGGATCCTCCTCATGCCCCCATTCTCAAGGAAAGTCCATTGTATCAATCTCTGGGAAAGGAAAACCTGTTGTGAATGTAGTAGCCACTAATGATGCCAGCGACCTCAAACACAACTGGAAATTCATGAAGTTGCCTAAATCTTACACTTTCATTTTGAAAAATTTGTTGAAGGATAAGATCATAACTCTATCAGTCCCTAAGCCTGTTAGGGAAGCCTATCCTAATTGGTACGATGGGAGTGCTTACTCTCAGTACCATCATGTTAATGAACATGATACTGAACGTTGTATGTGGTTGCATCATGAGATACAAGACTACATCGAGTATGGTAGCATTTGTCTCGATGGGAATAAACAAAATACTAACAAATCAATGGAAAAAGCTAATAGTGAATTACAGATATACACGGACCTGTTTCTGTCACATTTTGCCAACATGATTATTGATCCCACTGATTTTGTTCCTCAACCTGAGGCCTATGTAAACATGGTCACGATAACTTCTACTGTTCCACCTACACCCAGTTCACTGGACATTGCATTTACAGCACAAGATCTACCCTTAAACCAAAAGCCTTCACCTCTTTACATTCCTGCTCGCGTCAATGGCAACATTGTGAAGGGAGTCTTGATAGACCCCATGAGCCATGTGAATGTTGTTATTGAAGAAACATTAGTATTGAACTTATTGCAAAAAGAAAAGTATGGAGAAACAAAATCTACCATCTGTACCCATGATGGTATGAGTCTTAAACCTTATGGCTCAATCATTTTGTCCGTCCTGGTTGCACCTAGGACTGTTGACACAGTCTTCGATGTCATCCCAGAATCAAACCTATTGATAGTGAAGTTAGGCATTCCTTGGTTGGCTTCCATGAATGGGATCACATCTGTTATTCATAAATGTTTAAACTTTTCCTACGAGGGTGTCGTGCATGTAGTACATGATACTAGATATTAGCCTTTGGTATCTTGTGGTGGATATTCACTGGATCACTTTTGGCCCTCCCTGGTTGGTTTGCTTCCTCTGAGAATGGACCTACTTTACAAGAAATATGTGAAGTACAAAATTGGTGGCAAAGGGAAGCCAAAGTTGACCCTTCTTGCAATAGAAAAATCTTTCACCTCCTCTTCCCGAGATGAGGAGTCTGGGCTCATGACTACTCCTCCAAGAGAGAAAGAGAAGCCCACGTCAACCCCTTCTCCTCCCCGCAAATGTAAAGAGAAGGGTAAACCATCTGCTCCCCCTTCCTCGAAGAAGGAGGAGAAGCCCATAATGGCTCCCTCTCCTCCTCATAAAGGTAAAGAGAAAATGACCTTTTCCCAGATTGCCCCATCCTCTCCCCTTTCCTAGGAAGAGTACTGAATGTGCAAGCCCAGTGGCTACCCTCTGAGTCTGATGATTCCTCCTTGGAGTAGGCCCAAGATTAGAATCACAAACCTTCCTAATGAATATCCATGACCATGGTACTACTTATATGATAGAAAGAACGGTTCTTGCATAGAATTCGATCTGCGGCCTCCTACTGCTCCTGCTCCCAAGGTGATGAGTGAAAAGAGGCCCGCTGCCAAGGCTCTCAGGTTGACTTCTCCTATTGCTCCTTAGCCTACTCCCCCTACTCCTGTATAGGAACCCATTCCTTTGCCTAAAACGGTTGTAGTGGACATTCATATGGTCGATTAGGAACCTCCTATCCCTTCACAAGCTCTAGCTTCTAACTCCAAGAGCCGTAGAAACCATCTTACACATTAGTGCAAGCACCGGTGAAAGGCCCTCTTGGCTGAGCAGGCCACCTCATAGAAGAAGGAGGACGAAATGACCGCTCCTATTTTAGGACCTCCTGTCGTGTCTCCTTCCTCCCTTCCTGGTTTCCATTGCGAGCACAAATGCACCTAACCCTAAATAGATATAGGTGTTTATCGCTCCTTTAGTAGAGCGTCCTTTCCTAATGTCTATCCTGGATATTCAGCCCTTCCCTAAGCCCATGGACATGGTTAACACTTCAATCATGTTTGTTGTTGTTCTATCCTCCTCTTCCTCTACACCCCTAGCTTTGTCTGCAGGGAGTTCATCTCCTCCCACAAAGAAAGAGGCAAATGTTGGTCCTTTTGGTAACAAGGATGTAAGAGGATTCCACCTTCTTCGCAAGGTGACCCCATGATGACTTGTTATTTCCTTGTGAAAGAACCAGTCTCAGCTTCCCCTGAGTTTTTCACTGCTCCTAAGTCATTCAGTGAGCTTAATGGTGAATCTCAGGCACAACCTGCATCATCTGCTTAGGATAAGCATGATGCTTCTGTGAGATGCATGTTTAATTCCTTGACAAAGTCTCAACCCTGTCAGTGATCTTCGCAAAATTGTTGACTTTCACTCCACAGGAGCTCGGTGGAGAGGACCTTGAGGGGCCCTCTTCCTTGGCCCTTGTTGTGGGAGGATCGGACAACCCTCCTCTTAACATTCCACCCTTCTAGGCTTCTCCTCCTTCCCCTTATGAGGATCTAGATTGGGAAGCAGACGACCTCCTTAATGATCAGTGTTAGGAGGAGGTCCCCTTTTCTTGATCTTGTGTATGTGTGTGTGTTTTGTGATGTGTTCCCCTATACTCGTACTATGTGTGCCTGGATGACCCTCATCACCCCTATTGGTGCTTGGATACAGGCATAGTTTTTGTGTCATAGACCTTCTTCTATTTGTACCATCATTCTTTAATGTTTGTGATTGATTTTCGATAAATTGGGGATGATGCAAAGCATTGGGAGCATTTAGGCTTCCCTTCCATGTTGACCCAATTTTTTATTTTTACTTTTTTTTCCATGCATCCTTCTTGATCTGGTTGGGGATTGATGATCTTTCACCTTGCATTGCGGTTACCTATTACTATATGAGCTTGGACAGATCTGACCCCACTAAACTAGATCACCAAGTGTCCTTTGTTTGTATTTTCCTTTCCTCTTTCACTTTCCCTTTATCTTTCTCTCTTCTTTGCTTGAGTTGTCCCTCCTATGTGTGACAACGTTCTCTTCTTTAGCACTTCAACTTTCAAAAAATGAATTTGTTTCCAAATGAATATTTTCTTGAAATTCTTTACAACATTCTATTTCTATAGAATTGCATTCTCAACTTGGAACCCTAGCAGAATGTGTTTCCTTCATGACAAGTTTGTAGAGAAAGGAATTGAAAACCTTCCTCTAAAGTGGGAACTGCTTTGACTTCCCCTCGTGTGGAGGCATGACATTCCTTTCGAATTCCTTGATGAAGTGAACATTTTTTGAAAGGATCCCTTGATGATGAATCACTCTAAGGTGAACGATCACTTTTGAATTGTGTGTCCCTTGAGTGGACCCCCTTTCTTCTTCACGATAGGTTCCTTAGGGACCCTTTCTTCAAAATCCTTTGTTATGAATGGACTCTTTTACATCTACCTTGGGGGTAGCCCAACTAGACTTGTTCCATTTGCTTCTTTGCATCTAGCTTGGGGGCAGCCTGAATAGACCTTACTTTTCAAATAGTTCATCCCTTGAGTGGACCCCTCTCCTTTTGAAGGGGTCCTGAGGGACCCCTTTGAAATTTTTTCGGTCTGCATGACCATCCACATTTAGACACACCCTATCTACGAGTAGTGGTGATCCCACAAAGTTGGTTTACAATTTCTAGGAGATTCTTATTTTTGTTGAAATCACATATTTTTAGAAAATATAATGATTTAAGCCTTTAAAAGTTCCATTTAAAGCATTCCAATTGAAGAGGGTTTGATCAAACTACCTTAGATCAAACCCCCTTGGATAGAACCCCACTAGTTTTAAACCATACCTATAGAGAAGTCTCCTTTACACCTATCAATTTGTTGATAAAAAACCACATTTGATTTACTTTTGGGGGGATCAAATGAATTTATTTAAAATTTATTTTTTCTAAGTATGTAGTCCTTATTATAAGCTTCCCAAAAAGTATAATTTTAAATGAATTTAATTTTATTATTATATTTATTTTTTATTTCTTGTGAATGTAGGTTTTTCACCAAAAAGCAAGCTCTTTATTCTAAACATGTGGAAAAATGGAAGATTATCAAAAATAAAAATAAAAAATATGAGTGCACCAATTATTTAAGTCCTTGATCCAAAAAAAAGAAAAAATAAAAATTGAATTTCGATATATACAAAAAAATTTATGTGTTATATGGTCGCACTATGTCTGAATTGTAATTGGTTTGACTTTGAAACTTGATTAAAGAAAAAATATTCAATGAAAAACTATCTAACCAAGTGGAAGCACTAGATATCAGAGTAACAAATCTAAATTCAAAATAATTAGAATTTTATCCTTCATGGAAAAAAAGTTATATTTTATACGATGAGCATCACTTTTTAAAAATGTTATTTTCTGAAAAAAAAACTAGTTTTTGAGGGAGATGAAAATGGAAGTGCAATCTGATTCCAAATTTTTTGAAAAAAATATATTTAGAATCCAAAAATAAAATATCATGAAACTCTAGTTTGTATCATCTTCAAATTCCTCACGGTTTAGCCGCTATAGGTGCCCCAAAGTGAAGATTTAGTTAAAAAATATTATTTTAGTGTCCAATTTGGCCAAAAATTGTAAACCACTATTGTGGGACCACCCGTAGACATGTTGTCACTTTTGACATGTTCTATCTGTGGGTAGACATGTCGTCACTTCTGACATATTCTATCTGTGCGTAGACATGTCGCCGCTTCTGACTTGTTCTATCTGCGGGTAGACGTGTCATTGCTTTAGACACGCTCTATCTGTGGGTAGACCTGTCACCACTTTAGACACGCTTTATCTGTGGGTAGATGTGGCACCACTTTAGACATGCTCTATATGTAGGTAGACATGTCACCACTTTTGACATGTTCTATCTGCAGGTAGACATGTTGCCACTTTTGACATGTTTTATCTATGGGTAGACGCATTGCCACTTCCTGACTCTATGGAATATGCTTCCTTGGGGCTTCCTCCATGTGAGAGATCTTGGGGATTGCTTTCTTGCAGGTCTGTAGACTTGTAAGATGCTTTGTCCAACTTCATAGTTTCGAGTAGCTATGGAGTCATTAACATCTCCTGCACCTTCGGGTATACTAGACCGAGTACTGCTTCCTCGACTGTTTAGGTATACTTTTCTAACCCTACTCTCTTCTTGATCTACTTTAAACTGAGCACTCATCAATACTCACGCTAACTTAAGTGGGGGAAAAATGTATAAGACCGAATTTGTACTCTAGGCGCAATTCCCCTTTTTGCCTTTATACACTTTAGAAAACCAAAGTCGGAGGCTTAAATTTACTTAATCCCACTGTTGGCGGTCCACATGGAGCCTATTTTGTGTGTCAGTGGAGGAATTTTTTTTTAGGACACCCGCGTGGTGTGCTTACATCCCTGGTAGATTCCTACGGCTGAGCCAGCAGAGGCATTACTCTTCCCATTGGCAGCGAAGTTATAATGCCTCCTTCGGCCAATCGACCCGAATATGGCTATTTTCTTCCTCATTTCTTTATATTCAATCCTTGAACTTGCATTGAGGAGGTGGGAAGAACTCTTCAACACATCAAACTTCCATCCTTGCACTCACACATTCACTCTCAAATTCACTTTCACTCACCCCGAGCATTCAAGCATTCCATTGCAGCAATATCAAACTCTATCACTTTGGTAAAGCACGTTTGGAACCATGCCATTGCAATAGAAGCTTGAGTTCCTCTCATTTCTCCCCCAAGCAGCCTTGAGTGCTCTTGGTGGAGGTGGTAAGCTTACCTCTCCTCTCCTTTATCACTTGGTTGAGTAGCATAGTACTGCATTGTAGTGTTTGTGTTTTCATTACATTGCTTCTTTATCTCATTGCTTTGGCTGTCCGTGGAGGTAGAAACACCTAAATGGGGGTTTGAATGAGGCAGGAACCTATACAGCCTCCCCAACACTTCCTCTCTTGTTGTGTGCAAGTGAATGCACTTTGTGGAGCTAGCTAGTGAATAGGCTCTTCTACGAGATCGTCTTCATCACCTTAGCTTTGGTATATCTATTTTATCACCTTTGTTTATATTTCTCTTATTTCATAGTATTCTTTTGTTCTCTTAGAAGTTGTTAAGCTAGGCCGTTAGTCATTTTAATCAGTTCAACCTTGCCTCGGCTATGTTCTGATCATACAGACTACAACGTGCTTTTCAGACGCCAGCACGTCGCGTTGTCATCCAAAGTCTGCGCTGACATCCTCAGGTAGAGAACACCCTGTGGTGCAAAGTTGGACCTAAAAATTGACTCGCCTAGCCACACCTTAGAACTTTGGATTGACAAGTGGTCGCAGGGTTCTATAATCCTCATCATTCTCATACCCATATCCTAAACACTACACTTAGTTGAGGTAAGTTAGGGCAGCCTCTCGCTTCTTGACCCTCCATGACCTGGGGTGTTTCACATGGTTTTCCACCTCTCTTACATACGCACAATAAGAAATTATTTATTTTAGGCACCAAATGAAATGTGATCTAAGCTATACAAACAATTAGTTTCAAAATCCATTCTTTGATAAATGTCCTACATCAGATTTCATTAGTAGTTTCAATTTTGGCCTTCAACAAACGAGAGTTGTAGCTTTAGATCTTGGCCAAACGAAGCTACAAAATAAACATTAAATTTCTCTTGCCACACACTATCAACAGATTATCAGTAACCAAAAAATCCTAACCTACTGAACCAAAAATGTAGAAAACTAAAAATTACTTGCAGAAATTTAAAAACAAACCCAAAGCCCGGCAGTTGCATCATGGAATGATAGATACAGTGCACGGGATGAATCATATGCATTGTAGAAATATCAATTGCATCTAACAGGATGGTAGTTGCAGTGTGGTACATCAGATGTGGCTCGTGTTGTTGGTGGTTACTGCGAAATATACTGGTGGATGTGTCACTCTGTCTTGGCAATTACATTGAATCATACAAAAAACCTGTAAAACACAGAAAATTGTATGAAATTTGTAGAAACTTTGTCCTTGGCATTGGGTTCACCAGATGTATCATATGGATAATTCTAGGATTAGCAATACAAAGCGTAAATCAAACTAAACCCAAGTTAGTAATGAAGAACAATGGAGGAGAAAACATGCATAAATGAAAGATCTCATCAAACACACATGCAATTCGATGATTCACCTCCATTACCCTTCTCCATTTCGCTGTAGTATAGTACTTTCCCTTAGATTTTAATTATGTAAATATGGCCTCATGACAATGATATTAGCAAAATATTGAAGATTTCTAAAGTTGCTTCCAAAACTCATCAGATTTCAAGAGGAGTAAAAATGGTAGAGATAAAGCCATTTTATAGAAGATGTAATTTTTGAATGACAGGCTAAGATTGACAGATAATTAATCGATGATCAAGATTAAAAGATGTGACATGCAATAGGGTTAGGGTTAAATTAGTGTAAGTAATGAAGCTTGAATGGTGGAGATTAAATTAAAAAGTAATTTAATCAATGATGGAGATTGGTTGAGACACAAAGGGATAAGGATTGCATGCAAAGGATAAGATTGACATAGATAAAATTGTTTGATCTTGTCTAGATAATGAAGTGATCAACACAAGAAGACTATTTGTTAGAGAAAATTAGATATTATCTCACCAGATAACTGAATGATCAAATTTTATCTAGACTTAAGTGATAAATGATTAATTAGATAACAAAGAGATTATCTAATTATAGAGGAATATGATACAGATAAATCCTTTTGAATTAAATGATTTCCATTCAACATTCAATATTTTGGCATTAAATTAAATAAATAAAGATTTATTTAATATTAGAGAGAAAATATTAAGGAACAATTAAATAATTAAAGTGATTATTTAATTATAGTTGAAAGTGTCGTAGAAATTAATTAAATAATAGTTTATTTAATTTTAGAAATGACATATATTAAATTAGCGACATAATTAAATAAATAATATTTATTTAATTAATCAAGAAAGAATAAAGGTGAGAATGATTTAATTAAATAATTAAATTTATTTAATTAATAGAGGATATATGACTTTAGAAAATAATTAAATAATTAACATTATTTAATTATGAAAAATGAACATGAAAGAATTATGAAGAACTTAAAGGTCAGAGACCTAGGACAATTTTTAGTGTCTACACTATGTGATATTTGTTGTCATCAATGAGGTGTTGCAATAAAATTCTCAAGGATGGGAGATCAACCTAAATTGGAAAGATGGCTTTGCATCATATACTAAGGAGTAAGGTGTGGCTCCAATGGGTGTGTGGATACTAGTGTAGTAGGCCCACAAGGTTGGGTTGCGTAAATGTGAATCTTGACCAACTTTGTTGACCGTTTTCTTTAGAATTTTTAAGATTGTTTGTGGCCTCAACTTTGTCATTTCCTTGGGGGTAATATAGAGTTGAGAATAATGTTGGATATGGAATTGCTGGCATAGGTTATAGATCTCTTGGTTCTTGAAAGGATGTTTATTTTTTGTGACTATGGAGGTGGGAATACTGAAGCATCAAATGATGTAATGGAGTATGAATTTGGAAATTTGTTTCCCTATAACATAGGTTATAGGCATAGCTTCGACCCACTTAGTGAAATACTCAGTGACAATTATTATAAATTTATGACCATTTGATGAAGTAGGGTGTATCTTTCCAATGAGGTCTAACCCCCATCACGAGAAAGGCCATGTAGTAATAATAGGTTGTAACTCTTGTGATGGTGTGTGAATCAAAACATCATGTTGTTAACAGGGCTTGTAGACTTTCACCATATTATTTTCATCTTATTCCATCGTAGGCCAATAATCTCATGTACATAGAAACTTCTTAGCTAATGATGGTCCACTATAATGGGCCCCATAAACACCTTGATGCACTTCACTTAGGGAAGTTTGAGTTTCTTCTGAGTCCAAGCATCTCAGGAGGGTGCCATCAAAAGAGCGATGATAAAAGGTGTCTCCAAGGAGAGTGAAACAAGATGTTTTGTAGATAAAGGATTGTCATTGTGAGGATGATAGGTTAAGTGGAATGGTGTTCTTACATAAGTATTCGTATTCGTATATGTCCTAGTACCAAGAGGAATTGGGACCAACAATGTCACAAATCATTTTAAAATTTGAAATATCATAAGGAGTGACAAAAATTTGTTTAATTAAGAACTCATATTGCAAACTATTTTGTGGAACATCAGCAAGGGAACTAATGGTAGCCATGACATCAGCTGCTTTGTTGTTTATTCTAGTTATTTGATTGAACTAGATTTGTGTGAAGTAATCTTTGATGCTATCTACCATGCGTTTATAGGGCAATAACTTGTGATCCTTTTTCTGGTACTCATCATTTACCTATTTGACGACTAATTGAGTGTCGCCATAGACCTATAATTTTATGATTTTCTACTAGATCGCAAGCTTTAGTCGTATTATTAATGCCTCATATTCTATGTTTTTTGTGCAAGGGAATGCAATTCTTTAGGACTTAGGGATGCAATCTCCTTGAGGTGTAATAAAAATTATTCCTACCCTCGAACCATATTGTGTAAAAGATCCATCGAAATACAGATTCTACCATGTGCCTTCTACTATGATCAAAATGTTCTCATCAAAAAAAATTGTTAATAATGGATGATTATCTAATAGAGGAACCTCAAAAATTTGATTGGAAACTACTTGTCCTTTGATATATTTTCTATCTACATACTCAATGTCAAATTCATTGAGAATCATGATCCATTTAGCCATTCTTCCTACGAGAGTTGCTTTTGAAAGTAAGTACTTTAATGGATCCACTTTAGAGATGAGTTGAGTTTTATAATTAAGCATATAGTGTCATAGTTTCTTAGCATAGAAAAGAACTGCTAAATGTGCTCGTTCTATTAGGGAATAATTCTACTCACTTCCAGCTAGTGTGTGAGAAATGTAGTATATGGATCTTTCTTTCCCTTTTTCATCATGTTGAGCCAATAATGCCCCTAGTGTTGCTTGAGTAGTTGATATATACAAAAGAAGTGGTTTACCTACTTGTGGTGGCACTAGGACTAGTGGTGTTGCAAGATAATCCTTAAGTTCTTGGAATGCATGTTGAAAATTTCTATCCCATTTAAATGTGATATTCTTGTGGAGTGGGTGGGACAATGGTTGACATTTATTAGCCACATTTGCAATGAATCTTCTAATTGCTTGTAATTTTCCTTGCAAACTTCTAAGTTGTTTGATGTTCTTTGGTGGATTCATTTCCATTATTTCCTTTACTTCAAATGGTTGGATCTACTTTGATACCTCATTGGGAGATGATAAATCCCAAGAGTTTTCCAGATGTAATGCCAAACACACATTTCTTGGGATTAAGACGCAATTTGTACTTTTGTAGCCGATCAAAAATTCTCTCAAGCACTCTAATTTTTCCTCTTATTTTTTATTTTCCTAGAAGATCATCCATATAATCCTCCATGATATCATATAGTATGTCATGGAAAATAATAGTCATTCTCTCTAATATGTGGCTCCTACATTCTTCAACCCAAAAGGCATTACTTGGTAACAAAATATTCCGAATGGAGTTACGAATGTCATCTTATGTTTGTCCTCTTCGACAATTCAAATTTGGTTATATCCTGAGAACCCATCCATGAGGGATAAAATTTCATGTCCTATTGTGAGATCCATAATAATTTCAATGTTTGGCAATGGGAAATCATCTTTTGGGCATGCTTTATTGAGATCTCTAAAGTTAGTGCATATGTAGATGTCCCCAGTGGGTTTAAAAACTAGTAAAATATTAGATACCCACTCAAGACAGTCAATAGGTTTAATGAACCCATCTTCTAAGAGCTTTTCCAATTCTACTTTTACCAAGAGAGCAATCTGGGGATGCATCTTACAAAATTTCTACTTGACAGGTTTTGCATCAAGATAGATTGCTAAATGATGTACCACGAGGGATGGAGCAAGGCTTGACCTATTTACATATGTCTAGGTGAAGTTGATGGATCTTCTTTTAAGGAATTCTTTCATTTTTTGATTAAATGCCTCTTCAAGTTCTTTAGCTATATATGAGATCTTAGGCTCTTCACTTGTTCCCAAATTGATGTATGTTATGTCTTCAATTACTATTGTATATGTCTCATGATGTTTGGGAATCGAATCAAGTACCTCATCCTCTAATGCCTCAAAAAGGTTTTCATTAGAGGATATGTCTTTTATTTTTACTTTTTCATGATCCAAAAATGCCTCATCGAGGTTTTCACTAAGGGATCTTTCTTTTTAATTTTTTCCTTTTTAATTATTTTTATGAATAAGGCATGTGATTCGTTCCAAAAAATAGGCATCTTTATGCAACTTGATTTGATGTTATTTCTTATGATATCTTAAGGGTATGTAGTCATAGACTCCCATGATTTCTACTATTGCTTCATTATTTTGGAATGTATCTAATATGGGAGGTCCTTGTTGGTCCCAATCAATTAATTCAAGATATACGAGTGGGAGGTCAATGGAGGATGTTATGGTGTATATGTGTTCTATGCCAAAAATTTCAAAAATGGTTTGGAAGGATTCTTCAATGAATTCCTCCTAAGAGATTTTATCAGTAAAAGTCTTACTCCCTTAAATATCATTGTGCATTAAGGTCTTATGATTATCAAATCAGTGGCTAGAAAGCTAAT
The DNA here is from genome assembly GCA_007258455.2 of Sequoia sempervirens. Lineage (NCBI taxonomy): Eukaryota > Viridiplantae > Streptophyta > Pinopsida > Cupressales > Cupressaceae > Sequoia > Sequoia sempervirens. The sequence goes on along the minus strand of VDFB02129575.1, from coordinate 44,071 downwards.
TCCTTGATGATCTTTATATTCCCGAAGCTAGATAGGTTCCAATATTCCTTTCTCTTGTGCTCCTAATCCTTTTCCCTTGTAACCACAGTGTTTTCACAAGTCATGCCCCTTAGGGTATTAGTAGATCTCGAGAGCAGGAAATGATTGTTCATCTTCCTCTTTATATAGCCACGAAGAGACGCCCATGTCTAGGCCCAAGTCTTCTTTTTCTAAAAATCCCTATTTGTTGAAATTCTTGAAGGTTTCTTTCAGCTTCAAGGTGAGTGTGTGGGCATGATGCAGATGAAGGATTAGGTAACTCAAAATAGACCCAAGAGGAAGATTAGGGCTTGGTTCAAAAACTCAACTCCATTGTTGCTCCTAGATTCAGATTCATGGCTACTAACAAAAGGCTTCATAAATAGACTTGGTTCAACAACTTGAGATAGCATACATGCATGGAATATTTTTCAAGGGTCTTACAACCTTGAATCACAAACAAAATGAGATGACAAACAAACCACCATCAAATGAACTACAACTTTTGCAACATTCAACCTAGGAAAGATGGTTCCAATATAACAAAAACAACCTTAAAGAACATTCAAACCTCAATGCGGAATTTGGAGGCATTTCATCAACACATTAGAAATGTTTCCAATGATCTTTCAAATGCATAGATGCAATCTAGAATCCTACATGCTTGTGCAACAACATTTCCTTAACTGTCTTGGTACAATTCTCTTGGGACAGTCAAAATAAGACTCAAAACCAATCCTTCAAGGCATTCAAAACTCTTGATATAGGTCTACACATACTTTTAAAACACTAATAAACACTCACCACTTCCAAAATTTGAGAAATAATGCATGGGTTTTAGCTAACAAGCACAAAATGAGGGTTTTACACTATTTTCCATGCTTAACTTGAAATGGATTGGTCAAGATTTCTTCCAAACACAAGCATATTAGGACCTCCCACCTTGAAAATATTGAAGAACAAGAAAAAAATAAAATTGGGTGAGTTTTTAACATTTTTTAATGGTGGAATCAAAAAGATATCTCATTTTGAAAGCCCACGGGTTACCCTGGTTAGGGTTTAGGCAGATTTTAGAAAATTGCTATATCTTCCTTATTAATCAATGAAAATTCATGCCACCACTTGAAAATGAAATAAGATTCATCACACTACACCATGTAATTGACTCCCAATCAGTATAAAGATAGTACAAGCCATACAAGCTATCAGAATGTGTTGCAACTATAGAAAAACACCAAAAAAGCTTCATTCCATTCACTCCAAGTTTGAAAAATCAATACAATAATGCTTTCCTTCAACCATTTCAGAATATTCATGATTTTTCCAACCATTTACAATTGATTCACACATTCTAATAATTGCATGTAATTGAAAACCACATTTTGAACAGCTTTCTAAAAAAAGTTGCATGACAATTTGTCAACTTTTGACAATTGTGTTCAATTTTCCAACTTTTCCCACCAACGACCAAACCCACTACAAAAATGAATTAAATACAAAGGAAATAGTCATAAATGACCTTATTAACCACTAAAACCCATTAGCAACTAGGAAAAACTAAAATTATGAAAATGAACAAAAATGGACTCCTACTACTCCTACACCAAGGGATATGATCATGGGGAGGTAGGGAGTTGTCCTATGAAAAAGGAACCTTGGATCCCATAATCTCCACATCCTTTATCAGTTACCTTGAACTTTCTTTCAAGAATGTAGCATGATGTTGATGATGGTTGCAAAGTGGATTGAGATGGATGCTTCATCATTAATGGGTCAATGATGATAGCTTATATATTTTCCTTCCAATGTTTTGGAGTATTAGAAAGGTTGTGGGTCAAGGGGGATGGTGATTTCTTTTCCATCATGTGAGAATTTTAAGCATTGATGATAGGTGGAAGGAATAGCTTGCATGCCATGTATCTAAGGTCATCCGAGAAGAATGTTTTATGGTAATTCAAGGTCAAGTATTTTACATGTTTCTTCCATAATGGACGAATCAACTTGAATAGGTAACTTGATGGTCCCTTCTGATTCTCTTTCAATGTCATTATATGATTTTATTGAAATTTTCTTATTGCTATATATGACATCCTTTGAATATCCTAATTTTCTTATTAACTTCAAAGTGCATAGATTAAGTCCTAACCCACCATCTATTAAGACTCTTTTGATGTTATGTCTATGGACAATGGCTTCAATGTGCAATAGTTTATTATGAGGTATTTTGGAGTATGGTGCAGAGCACCTAGTTGCTCCACTTTAGGAATTTGAGTCTAGATAGGTGATTTGGTCATGAGGATGTTAAATAAGGCCATGATAGGCCATTTTGTAATGTTTTATGGTTTTATGAGTCTTGTTAGGATCATGGTTGAAAAGTTGCTAGGTTTGCAAAAAAGGTGTCAATTTCAAAATATTGTAAAAGTGCAAAACTTGAAAATGGAGGGAATCCCAACGGTCATGGGAAGTTGTAAGGTTGTTGAGTCATTGTAGGAAGTTGAAATTGTGTGGATTTTTTTTAAAAAGGTGTAATCCATCGTTGTTTTTTGTTGAAGAACTTGTGGAAAATAAATCAATAAAAAGATCTCAATTTTTTGTTATTTTTGTGTATCCTTGAAATGATTTGTATTTGTTAAAGGAAAATATTTTTTCCTTGAATTTAATTCACTTTTGAAGGATTTCATTGTGTTATAAGTAATCTAGAGGCTTAACTCTTAAGACTCGTTTGAAAACAAGGCATAAGGGTTTGAAGGCCACTATGAAATGAAAAGGCCATTCCTCCTTCTATATTGGTTGTATCTCAGAGGAATGGGAATGTGTAGACTAAGTGTAGGTGTATGAATAAACTTCTTGTGGTGACAAAGATATTTGAGAGGTCTGGTAACACTACCCTAATGAAAAATTCAACTTTTGTGCCTTTTGAATAAGGCTAGAGTTGGAGTATTCAAGAAATGGATTGTGGATTGGTTGGAAACCATTGAAACCAATGTAGGTGAGGGGTATGTGCAGGATCATCATGGAAAAAATAGACCCTTAAGTGGCAAAAAATTTAGAAAAATCAGAGTTAGGCAACTTGACGTAAAAATTTGAATAAGTTATCTATATTATTTCAAAAATATGTAAGAATAGAACTTGTAGAAAATTGAATTTAGTTTCTAAACTACTTTGCTTATTTTTTTTAAAACAAAATCTATTTGGTGAAAATTTGAAATTTCAATGTAGTAGTACTTAAATTTCAGGGAAAAAATAAGAAGTAGGTGTCTGTCTAACCACCCTAACGACAATAAAATGATAATATTTTTTTATAAGATTTTATATATAAGTAGAGGACTCATGTCCCGATGTGATGCATATTTTTTTGTAATTTATTTTCAAGTAAATAATTAATTATGATTTTTTTATTACAACTTTTAAAAAATATAGAAACTTGTACGTCTAACCACCTTAACTTGGTAAAAACTTCATGAAATTCTTTTTTTTTTTTAATCCTATAGTATACGAAGCATAGAATGTGACACATGTTTTGGATTCAAAAAATGTGATATGTTTCAAAGCTATAGATGTTTTTCAATCCTATTAATCAGGACATTAGTCATAATGCAAATAGAAAATGAATAATAATTATTTATTAAATTCAAAGTAAAGCATAATTTATATTGGTATAAAGCTAAGAATCTCCTTTAAAACCCTTTTCATTTTATTAATTTTGGGTAAAAAAAAGTAGTCAGCTACATACCCTACAAATACCCATCATATTGCCACTTTTGGCCCATCATGATCCTGCACATACCTTGAGGATAATTTTATGTGTTAAGAAGGTTGGTGAGGTTCAAAGTGACCATTTAGATGTTTGAGTATAAACCCTAGTTGATAAGCGGATGAAAACAAGGGAAAAGAGAGTGTTTTGTGAAGGAAGTGCATAGGAAACTTGAGGAAGCATAAGAGAAGGATGAAATGAGTTTTCAGGCACAAATATGCCTATTGGAAGTGATTTTGAGGTTGTGAGAGGTCAAGGCATGTGAGATTCAATAAGCCCTAGCTAGTTGTGAAGAAAAGGAAGGTTTTGTGAAAATAGGTCCTATTGAGCAGGTTGGGACAAAAGTTGGATATTCTGAGGTTTGGTAGACTTTTTGTGACTGTCAAAGAGTTTCTTGAATTTTTTGTGAGTTTCAAGGTGAGTCTCTTTGGAAAAGAGGCCCTAATTCAAGGTTGGTTTAGCATAGAAGGTTAGATTTGAGAGGTTTTTTCCAAAAGAGTCGGAGTGAGTTTGAGATATGTGAAATAAGCCTTAATGGCTGCCTAGATTGGTGATTATTTGTGAAAGTTTTTTGGAAAAGTTGAGAGTTGTGTTAGGAAAATTAGCCATAATGACCTACTAGGAAGACTTGGAGAAAGATTGAAATCAAGCCTAGAGTTGGATTTGTGAGAGGAAAGTGGGTTGGAACCTTTTGAATGGTGATGGTGAATTGTTTGTCTTTCCTACATTACATCAGAGTGGAGCTCTTTATTGGTAAAAATAATGTGGTATGTGAATTATAGGTGGCCAATTATGGCTTGGAACTAGTTGACATTTATGTCACTTGGTACCCTAGATTCTTGAAGAGCTTTATCAAGAGATTCTTTATGTGTGGGTGATGTTTGAAGAAGTTCTAAGATGGATATTTGTGATGGTGTTTTACCAAGGTGTTTGATGATATTATATTTATGAGTGGTTGATGGAGTGGATGATGAGGATGATGGTTCTTGTATTATCACTCAGCCTCAATGGGTGGTGACTGCAGAATTGGGTGCTTTAATGGTTATTATGTTGCATTCTTCAATACATACAATGGTTGTGTCATGTGATGATGCATTAGTGGTATTGTATGTATATGACACATTATTGTAAGAAGAGGATGCTTTTCATCATTATGTTGTTGGAAGGGTTGTGTGTATATACCTAGTTGCTCATTTGGGGAGTTTTGATTTTGAATTTTAATTTCTCCCTTGTCAATAAGGTCTTGAATATAGTTCTTCAATTTCATCCATTTGATGGTACTATGGCCCTTGATTTAATGGTATTCACAATATTCATCCTGTCTATACCATTCTGGTTTTGGTTTGCTTTCATCAAGAGGTTCTCCCAAACGAGTGTATTTGTGCTTGGTTAGATTAGTTTGTTTTTGTTTTCCTTGGGGGATGGTAATAGTATAGGTGTTTCCTTGTTGTGATGTTTGGGTATTGTGTGATGGGGTGATTTTTATATTTTCATCATGTTTTCTATTAGTTACTCCATCATTTATGACATTTTTATTTTTAGACCAATACATTGGTTTATCATTAGATGATTGGGTGTTATCTTTTTGGTTTTTACAAATTTTGATTGCCCCTTCAACAATTAAATATTTTTCAATGGTTAAACCCTTTTCAATAACTTCATCAAATGTGTTGACACATTGTAGTTGCAAATGTAAGGCTATCTTGGGATTTAATTTTTTTATAAAGATGTTAACCATTTTTTTTAGGTACTTGTAGTGGGAATTTACTTGCAAGGTGTCTCCATCTTTGAAGGAATGCGGCAAAACTTTCCCCATTATTTTGTTTTTTTGGGCATAACTTAGCCAAGATTATCTCTTTGTCAATATTGTATGAAAAGTGAGTCACAAATCATTCAGCTAAGTTTGCAAAGGATGTTATAGATCCCCAGGATAAGTGTGTGAACCATTCTAAGGCTTGACCACCAAGGCTCCTAGGGAATAACCTCATGAGATATATGTCATTGTATATGACTTTTTAGCATGCCACTCTAAATTCTTTAGATGCTCAATGGGGTTCCCTTTCCCTTTGTATTTGTCAAATTTTGGAATTTTGATGGAGAGAATCTATTGACTTCAAAAACCCAAACCACAAACTTGAGAAGATCACTTTAACATTCAACAAAACTCCCTCCATTGACACTTGATTCCAAGAGGTGATCAATGCACCAAAACACCCAATCAGGTTTCCTAACTCACAACAGACCTTAGTACACCTTAATCATCTTTATTTTGATAGAAACAAAGCAAAAATAGTCTCTTACAACACTGTTTTACCAGATTCTCAGTTGCTTGCACCAATGGACCAATATTGCTTGTAGTAGTCCATATTGATAAGATCAGGTATATATCCTAAAGAAGATTGATTCTCCACAAAAAAAATACATTTCCAACAACCCTTTATTGTATATTTTAACATATCAAAAATTTGGATGGAGTTTTTTTGAAAGGTGTACCCTTAATTTTGACTATCCAACAGTAATAGGTTACAAATAGGACTAATTTTCAAACCAAGTACTCACTAACACACCCCTCAACCTTAAATGACTATAAAAATACCTTCAACAGGACAAAAAACTCATAAATCCACAATCTTTATCAAAGATATCAGTCACCAAAGCAACAAAACATAAAACCCTTGCTCAATGCTTAAAACTATGCTCAAATAGTGAGGGTTTATAGAAAATATACATTCTAGACCTCCATACACCTTGCCACCACTTCAAACATCCTAAAATAGGTCTGTACAAGCTAAATTAACTGTCTCCCAACCTTTACCAGTGCCATTTCTTCATATCTTAACCTGTAGGCATCCATTGTTGCATGGAAAACATTGAAAATCATCAAGAGCAAAAGCATATCTTCTATATTTTTCCTTCCCCTATATCTACCAACATACACAACACAAAAAAAAACCCTACATTAACCCATTCCACTAATTTACAATGCCTAAATTGGTGGAATGGTTGTTAAATTCAATTTAGACTCTAAAAACCCTTGATTTGAGGGTTTCAAACAGTTTTCTATAGAATTGCTCTTAAAACCTCTAGACTTAATAAAAATTATTCAAATCTTCTTCCAAGTAGAAGCTAACACCATATACTATGAAATATAATTAATAATATAGCCTAAGAAATATTGTACAGTCCATACAAGGCCTGAAAATCAAGAAGTAAATGTTGTCTTGGAAGAACAAAGTACTTTTATTAACAAAATTTCTTCAAAATACAATCTCTCCTGCTTTTCTCACCTTCCCAAGGCTCTTATATGATGTTTACATCAGTTTTCTTGACTGTCCCATCAGTTACAACTGACCTACTAATTCCTTTTACAAGAATGACTCTTCATCTTCCCGACTTTTCAACTTACAATTTTGCAATTTTTTGCATTTTTGCAACAAAAGACAACTTTTTGCACTTTGACTTCTTTGACCTCCTAGAAACCTAATAGAGACTCAAATACATTTGAATTGGTCTGAACATGGCCTTTTACATGCATTACATGATTGAAGATTCAAATTTTGCATGATTTCCTATTAGAGGCATAACTTTACTAAGTGCTCCTGCACCAAACAATCGGCCTGAAAAAGACCTCAAGTCCCTTTGAGGACTGATTTTCATCAAGCTTTCTTCTTTACACTTGCATACCTTTACCAATTTTTTCTTGGACTGCTCTCTTTCTTTACTCTTGTTGCACTCTTGAGATCATACACTTTCCTTTTCCAAACACCTTCAATCACTTCATCTTTTTTCTCTCATCCCTACCATCAGGTTCTCTACCCAATATCCTTTGTATTCTTAGATTCTAAACCACTATCTTGATAGTATTTAACTTCCCTCTAATCTCTTTCCCAATAAAAGGACACAGGACTGTACTTACTATGCTTTTACCATGCTTTTCTTAGCATTCTTTCCTCTCTTCAATCAATTCATCCTTGACCTCTTAACTTGCTTCTCATCATCTCATTTTTTCCAATCATTGTATTACTCTTCAAACTAACTTTCAACTTTTGTAATGGTTGCAAACTCTTCAAGTGCTTTTCAGACAAATATCCATCTCCCTCACTATTCACCACACAATCTCACAAACCATCCATCTACTCAACAGTAGATCCTGTAAGATGCACCTACCACTCTTTCTCTCAGTTGTGTCACTCTCTTTGCACCTTCTCCCCAACTTAATCTTTGTTGGAGGACATTGAACACAGACCTCATCCTTTTCTGTAACCAACACATCTTCTTACTCTCTTTCTTGTAGCTTTAAGATGAATCAAGCACCTACAACCAACAACTTAACAAATCACTAGATCAACCAGCTCTAATACCAATTGATGCAGAGCATCTACTGACTTCAAAAACCCAAACCACAAACTTGAGAAGATCACTTCAATATTCAACAAAACTCCCTCCATTGACACTTGATTCTAAGAGGTGATCAATGCACCAAAACACCCAATCAGGTTTCCTAACTCACAATAGACCTTAGTATAGCTTAATCGTCTTGATTTTGACAAAAACAAAGCAAAAATACTCTCTTACAACACTGTTTTACCAGATTCTCAGTTGCTTGCACCAATGGACCAATATTGCTTGTAGTAGTCCATATTGATAAGATCGGGTATATCTCCTAAAGAAAATTGAGTCTCCACAAAAAAATTACATTTCCAAGAACCCTTTATTGCATATTTTAACATATCAAAAACTTGGATGGATTTGTTTTAAAAGGTGTACCCTTAATTTTGACTATCCCGCAGTAATAAGTTCTAAATAGCCCTAATTTTCAAAGAAAGTACTCACTAACACACTCCTCAACCTTGAATGACTATAAATAGACCTTCAACGGGTCATAAAACTCATAAATCCACAATCTTTATCAATATATCACTCACCAAAGCAGCAAAACATAAAACCCTTGCTCAATGCTTAAAACTATGCTCAAATAATGAGGGTTTATAGAAAATATGCATTCCAGACCTCCATACACCTTGCCACCACTTCAAACATCTTGAAATAGGTTTTCACAAGCTAAATTAACTATCTCCCAACCTTTACCACTGTCATTTCTTCCTATCTTAACCTGTAGGCATCCATTCTTGCATGGAAAAATATTGAAAATCATCAGAAGCAATAGCATATCTTCTGTATTTTGCCTTCCCCTATATCTGCCAACATACACAACACAAAAAATCCCTACATTAACCCATTCCACTGATTTACAAATCATAAATCAGTGAAATGATTGTTAAATTCTATTTACACTCTCAAAACCCTTGATTTGAGGGTTTCAAATAGTTTTATGTAGAATTTCTCTTAAAACCTCTAGACTTAATAAATATTCTTCAAATATTCTTCCAAGTAGAAGCTAACGCCATATACTATGAAATATAATTAAGAATATAGCCTAAGAAATACTATACAGTCTGTACAAGGCCTAAAAATCAAGAAGTAAATGTTGTCTTGGTAGAATAGAGTACTTTTATTAACAAAATTCCTTCAAAATACAATCTCTCCTAATTTTCTTGCCTTCCCAAGGCTCTTATAAGATGTTTACATCAATTTTCTTGACTACCCCATCAGTTACAACCAACCTACTAACTCCTTTTACAAGAATGACTCTTCATCTTCTTGACTTTTCAACTTCTTGCAATTTTGCAATTTTGCAATGTTTTGCATTTTTGCAACAAAAGACAACTTTTTCACTTTGACTCCTTTGACCTCCTAGAAACCTAATAGAGACTCAAATGCATTTGAATTGGTCTAAACATGAATTTTTACATTCATTACATGATTGAAGATTCAAATTTTACATGATTTCCTATTGGAGGCATAACTTCACTAGGTGCTCCTGCACCACATTTCACAATCCTTAGGGAAGGGGATTACAAGTATGGACTGGTTAAATGGGTAAGGGAATATATCCTCATACCTATAAGTCTTCCTTGCTTGATGGGTTTGGAGCCCTTGTATCACATCCTTCATTTTTGCAACTCTTGGGCTACGTTAAAACTATTGAATGGGGGGTTTTGGAGTAAGTGGTTGTACATGTATTGGTATGAAGGTGTTAATGGGTGATTGTTGATGTATTGGTTATTTTGTGTATGGCTAGGTGTTAAGGGTGTATTTTTGATGTTGAAGGATTATTAGGAGGTGGAGGTGGGGAATTGTTATATAAGGTATCTTGAGGGTTAGAGGTTAGGGGATTATTGATATTATTAGGAAGTGGGGGTGGAGGATTGTTATATAAGGTGTGTTGAGGTAAGGAGTTGGAAATTGTGGGATTATTGGTGCTATGTGGGGGATTATTAGGAGGTAGGGGTGGGGGGTTGTTGATTAATTTGTTTAGTGGTGGAGGTTGAGAGACATTAGGTCCTTGTTGAGTAATGTAATTGGCATGGATGGTTGAGGTAGGAAGATGTTGTGTTGGTATAGTTTGGTTGGTGGGTGCATAAGTGACATGAGTATTGGGAGGGAACGTGACCCTTAAGTGTGATGGAAGTGAAGGTAAATTCTCAAAAGGTTGTGTTATTTTTGTGGAGTGAGGTTGATTAGTATTGGGTTGTGGTGTGTTTGTCGAGGTGGTTTGATTGGTATTGGGTTGTGTACCAAGGACATGATTAAAGAAATTGGTGGACTATGAAGGGTTATTGGAAGGGTCACCATTACTTAGTTGTGAAATGTTAAGGGAAGAGAGTATTTTAGCCCCTTGATCTATGAGGTTGAGCACAAGTTGGTCTTCGCCATGTAGAAAGAGTCTCTCCATCATTTCTTGATTATGAGGATTGGCAGAAAATTCCCTTAGTCTAGTGGATTCTTCTTGTGCATCTACCATTTCTTCATGGGGTGTTTGTGGTTGGGATGATTTGGTGTTGAAAAAGGATTCTCCTTGGGAATCCATTATTTTCTTTTCTTGTGATCTAGTGATTGGCATGCAAGACAAGGATCTCTTTAGATGGTTGGTGGGTGTTTTTAGGGGGGACTTTGGACTTGGTTTAGACAATAATGGATGATTGGATGAGATTTAGTTGATAGGCCTTCTGGATGTTGAATGTGATTAAGATTGATTGATTGGATGATTAGTTTAGGATTGGGTGATTTATTTAGGATGATTAGGTAACAAGGGTAGACCTTGGATGGAGTATATGTGCAAATTCATTTTTTTTGCAACAATAATTACAACCTAGATACTTAGGATGTGGAGGATTGGCATTTTATATTTTCTTACTTAGGATAGGCAAGTTCCTAAGCAAGGTTAGATAATGGATGTTTTTGAAAAACATAACTCAAGGGAGCCAAATCCTCAAGCTAAATAATCCAAAAGGATGGGTTAACCAAGGATGTAACTTAAGATAGGCAAGTTCTTAAGCTATCCCTATATTAGGAAGATGATTAAGGATCAAAATTAAATCCTAATGATAAATTTGATTTGCAAGGATAATGATGGGATTGGGTGGAGGTTTTTATGGGATAATTTTGGATGATAAGGAATAGATTAAGAGATGTACCCTAAGGTGACCTAAGATGATGAGATGGTGAAAGGGGGTTGATACCAAGTCCAAGATGATTATGGAAAAGATAATGAAAAATAATGAGGGTGATGAAAATGAGGGGGATATTAAGATTATGATGGAGAGATTAGGGACTTATCCTAAGTAGGTGGGGGATTGGGGATGAAAATGGTAAGGTTTAGGTATGGTAATGAGCTAGAAAATGGTGGGGTAAATGACGGTTAGGAAATGATTGAGTTGCAAAATTTATTAGACTAACTAGGGAACCCTACAAGGTTACTATCAGGAGCCTCAAGTTTTGTGGCCAAACACAGGTGCAAATTTATATACATAGCCAAATATAGGCACAATTTCAAAGGACACAGGTGCAGGTATTTCTAGTAGAAGCGCAGAATGACAGTGGTGATAATGTAGAATACAGGTGCATGTATTTAAGGTGTGGGCACAATAGTTTTTGACAAAAGAATAATAGTTTTGGTCACAGGTGTAGGTATTTAAGGTGTAGGCACAATTATTTCTGACAAAAGCGTAATAGTTTTGGTCACAAGTGTAGGTTTTTAGTTTGACTATTTTGGTAAGAGATTTAGCGAACAATAAAACACAATAGCCAAATTTGATCAATTTTTGCAAGGTATGATCAATCCTCATCCCCTTGGTTGATTCATTTCTATTACAAAAGAAGATACTTCAAGCACTTGTTCACAAACCTAAATTATTCAAGTGGGTTTATAGACTAATGCAAACCCACCACCCAAGCAACCTTGAGTTAATACTCCTTGATACTTGGGTGAGGCACCCTTTCTCATGAAAGCGGATAGGTAGAGATCCAATGACACAGGGTCGTCAACGAACGCCATGGGAACACCTTCTCTCTCTCCTTGGGATACTTTCAAGATGACCTAAATATTTCTATCTCAACCTAAGGGAGTACATGGTGAGTAACTTTAGGGTATAATAAAGATCCCTTAGACTACAATAGCTATGTTTAAAGGCCTTTGCTAGGTTAGACAATGTTTTTCTAAGGCATCCTCTAAACACCAAGAGGATGCGTGAGGCACAACCATGAACACTAGCCCATCACAATTGTGGGTTGGGAACTTTCAGTAGGAAAATTTAGACCAACCCTTCACTCCTAGCTTGGAATCACCCTAAGTAATCGAAGCCTCACCAATTACAATGCAACTAGATTGGGGTACAACTTTCATTCTCCCCCCTTTTTATTGTAAGATATGAAGATATTAGCTCAACACCTAAGACCACTTGCAAAAATAATAAAAACCTTCTACAAGAGCATATGCAAGAAAATGAGCTTGCTTGATATGAAGACCTATCAAATGATGAGGTGTCAAGTATATTACAAATGGATACAAGCACCTTCCCTATATAGGAAAGTTTGAAATGTAGTAATGAACATGATGTTGATAAATGCCATAATCCTATGACATGAGACAACTAACAAACTAACTACCTAGGAATCATGTAAAATAGCTAGATAAGATAAGTTCTAGAAAAGCCAACTAAGACTTCTAGAAAGAATCTTATATCCTATCACCTAGGAATAAATGAATGCCTAAGTAAACTTATGTAAGTTTAATTAAATAATTAATTACACCAACATTTATACCCCGCACAGTAACACGTGGTTGAGGTCATCCCCTAGGGTGATGAAATCCCTAAGTAGGCCCCCTAAAGGGAAAGGTATGCTAGGTTTTTTTTTGGTGTAAATAAAGTCTTGTACCTAGTTAATTCATTACTAGGGGACTTATTTACACATGTTAAGTTTACTTAGGTCCTAGGAAGGAATCTTTCTAGAAGGTGTTAATTGTCATTAGTTGTTATCTTATCCTTTTGACAACTACTACATGTGAACCTAGGTAAGTGTAATTAGTTGTCTCATTTCATATGATTAAGACACTTGTCATAATCCTATGACATCTTGTATCTCACCTTGGCTATATAGCCAAGGGGTATCTCTCATTGTACACATCACAATCATATCATTGAATCATATTGATAAGAATACAGTTTATTCTTGTCACATTCTACTCTCTTTTTGTACTTTCCATTTGGTCTCAAGATCTTGGAAGCCATAGAAAATTCTAACATGGTATCAGAGCTATATCTCAGTTCTAACATGGTATCAGAGTGGGTTGGGTGCTATTGGAGAGCCTTTTTCTAAAGAGAGATACCAGATTTGGGAGGGTTCCATTTTTGGCTCTTTATTGCATGTTTAAATCAAAGCTTGTTGGTGCAAATCTAAGCTCACCATTTCATCTAGAAAGTTTGAGAAAGTTTATTTTTCCTTTTGTTTCATCTAAATCGGACATACAAGGCCAAATATATGAGGGTTTGAAGCTGAAGAGTGGTTGCCAAATCCAAAAGGTAGCTGCAATTTTGGAGCATTTTGGGTCAAATCCGACCTTGTCATCACATCCAAAAGGGCCAAAAATCCTAAGATTGACTGCCTAATCATCCAAAATGGAGCAGTTGTCGGGTGAGGCAAAAAAAAATTGCCTAGGTAGCCGTACAACCCCCCAGGTTGTCATTATTGTGTGGTACAATTTTTTCAAAAAAAATACTAGATTGAAATTTTTTTATAGAAAAATTAAAATTTTACCAAATTTTATTTATTGTAATTTTTTTTTTTTTTAAATCAAAAATAAATGAAAGGTGGACTTTAGTAGTCTACATTTTTTTCAGTTTGCGGTACCTGACTACACAGGGTACCGCACGGTACTAGACCCCTCTGCAGGAGCCACGTGGTGCCACCATGGCCCAATTTGCACCCGCCACACGAGTCTCATGATCCCACCAAAGGCAGTTGTAAATCCAAAAAATAGGCCAATAAATATTTTTCAACCAACGGACCCCCACATTCAATCCGCAGGCTTTCTTTATCAGGTAGTTTACTTCATCATTCAACGAATCCAACAGCATGTAAAGTTTGCAGAATATTCTCTGCCAAAGATTCTCCCTGAGAATATTCTACGTAGATTCTAATTCTGTGAATATTCCATTTGCTCTGAATCATATTCCCTTTTGACATGTAGGAGGCCGTCAAATTTAATCGAGTGAACTACTGATGTCATCAATGATGTCAGCATCCTAAAAAAATTTGTGCCCCTCACGGATGAGCTTTTCATTTTTGCAGTCAATTTTCAAACGCTTTTGGCTACTTTGGATGGCTTCTTGACAGGTATTCTTTGTCTTCAGAGGGGATATCACTATCTTTGGATCATTTTCTACATTCATCTCTACTAGATGTTGGATTGTCCTCTTCAACAGTGTGGCCTAGAACACCTATTTGGAGTGTGTCAGATTTCAACATTGACATGGAGAAACTTGAGCATACTTCAGAGACATCATCCATCATCTATCTTCTAGACATCCTACATACATCCTTGGTTTTGTTTCTTCCTAAGGGGAGGAATGTTGTTCAACGAGATTGGATCATCTTCAACATTCAATGTCGAACTTCCACCATCATTGCAAGAGACTCAACATTGAAGGGGGACTACCTTGTCTCTCTTCTACTTCTCTCTTATGGGGGGTCTTTTTCCTCACATGGGGTTTTTACCTTCTCATGCATCATTGAGAGCATTTCTATTTTGTATTTCATCTCTCTTTTGGGGAGGATTTTTGTCCCACTGGTTTTTCTCCTTTTCTCCATTTGTGAGAGATTGCATTTCATTTGCATATGTACATGGGTAGCTAACATGGCCTAATACCCAAGACCCATCCTTGCATCTTTGTGTCATTTTCATAATAATCTTCTACTCCATAAGTTGCACTTAAGGGGGGGTGTTGGTGTAAATAAAGTCTTGTACCTAGTTAATTCATTACTAGGGGACTTATTTACACATGTTAAGTTTACTTAGGTCCTAGGAAGGAATATTTCTAGAAGGTGTTAGTTGTCATTAGTTGTTACCTTATCCTTTTAACAACTACTACATGCAAACCTAGGTAAGTGTGATTAGTTCTCTCATGTGATATGATTAAGACACTTTTCATAATCCTATGACATCTTGTATCCCACCTTGGCTATATAACCAAGGGGTATCTCTCAGTGTACACATCACAATCATATCATTGAATCATATTGATAAGAATACAGTTTATTTTTGTCACATTCTATTCTCTCTTTTTGTACTTTCCATTTGGTCTCAAGATCTTGGCAGCCATAGCCAATTTTAACATAGTATTAGAGCTATATCTTAGTTCTAATAGTTTTTTATCCCTAAGATTGCACAAAGCATGAGGAGAGAGCATACACACAAAACTAGCACACCTTATGTTTACCTAAAACAATATAAACAAAATGAAGAAATGCAAAGATTTATGATCCCCAAGATCACTCTAAGTGTGAGGGGAGAGCATACATTTATTGCACCCTTCCAAACATGGAACACAAATTCATTATCCCACTACTCTAACTTTAGTGCCTAATTTAGTTGGAAAACAAATTCTTCTACAAACGTCCTACAAAACCATAGATTAGTAGTTTGGTTTGTTTAATCTTGGACAATTTGATTAGCTACACCACTTGTTAGTTCAATTCATTAGCTCAAAAAACCATGAAATATGAAAGTAAAAAAAATCATAGCTTTGGAGTCAAACCAAATCAGAAGCACATAACTGCAAAAAAATAGATTTTATAAAAAAAAAAAAGTGTCGAAATAGAGAAAACTGTGCCTACACTAGTAAAACAAGTTTGCACAATTTTAGCCTATATGTCAATTATACCAGTTATGTATTTTTGAATAATGCCACCTACTGTTGTTTTCCAGATTAATTGATTATGCCAAAAAACCAAAAAAGTTAAATGAACCTAAATGTGATAACCCTTTTGTCTTAAAGCAAGAGCACCGCTCTATGAAATAGAGATGCAAAAGGTCGATGCGCAAGTGCAACAGGTTGTGACAGAGGCACCACAATTTTCTGTGCAGATTCTGAAATACATAGTAGAAGCGCCACAAGTCAGTACATAACAATTTTTTGCGCAAGCACAGAAAAACTAGGACCCAAACAAGAAAAGAAAAAATACTAAATACGAGTTAAAATGTGAATTCCTTGACCTTTAAGGTTTAATTTTAAAATCCTAAATCAAAATGTGAGTTGTGGAAACTAGTGACAAAAGAAAATATAGCTTGCACAAAAGAAAATATAGCTTGCACAAAAGCCACTAGGACAATATTGTAAGTTAGATAAAAATTTAGTTGCAAGCATATAATACCCAAAACAAAGACCTGCAATATAAAAAATCATCAACAAAGAAAAAGGTACTAATAGCAAACACAAGCACCAAGATTGTGAACATAGGTGATACAGGTTGCAACGTAGGTGCCATGATTTTGAGCATGGGTGTAACTATTTAGAGCTTAGGCATCAAGATTAGAGACCTAAGCACAATGAATCGAAGTAAAAGCGTTGCTCTACAGAATCCGAGGCCTACAAAATTTAACCTTCAAACAACTTATACAAAAAGTTAGTAAAAGGGACATGGGTCCCATCGCACATGCCAAATTGTGAGGGGATAAATTAGCATAAAAAATAAAAGTAACACAAATAACATGAATTCAAATGCATAATCAAAGCTATACCTTCAATAGACCTCCATGGATTGAGCTCAAGAATGCACCCAACTCTTGAATATTTTCTCAATTGCTTATGAATGTGGATTGCTAACCCAAATTCCAACATAATAAGGCTATGTGGATTCAAGATGGTGAAATGAGGAGATGAAGCTCAATTTATAGAAATTGAAAGGGGAAATGGAGGGATAGGATCGATTGATTGATGAAGGGCTAAGATTGATTGAGAGGGTAAGGTTTGGATTAAGGTTGGGTGGCTTATTAGCATTGTGACAAGTCACTTGGAGAGAGGGAGAGGAGATGAGGTGTGCTCACATATGTGTGAGCACACCTTGAATGGAGAACACATTAATTTTGGATGTTAGGTTAAGAGAGTGTAAGAGTTAAAGGGGATAGGTGGGATCTCACACATGTGAGAGGAGGTGAGAGAGAGACTTATGACACTTGTCATTATGTGAGATATTCAAGCCAAAAGAGTATGATGGGAAAACCATTTAAGTTGGAGGAGCACACTAGAGGAATGTAAGAGGAAGATGGACATAAAGAAGAGTGGTTTCCTTGTAGAAGATATTAGAGAAGTATTCAAATTGAAGAGAAAATATGACATTAAAACATAAAATTGTATATATGAAAAGAAACGACAATCAATTCTAGAATGTGCTCACCATAGAAACTAAATCAAAACATGAAACATTGAAATTTTAACAAATTGGATCTGAACCATGGAGAAAGCTAAAGTGTAGAAAAAACACACCTATGTATGTAATGTGATATCATAACCCCCATCACACATGTTGTAAAAAATTCCCCTATGGAAAGTATTCTCGGATGGACAAAACACACCAACGAAAAGACTTGACGAACGAACGTTAACTCGCCTGTCATTGCCTATCCTATTGCCAGGAAAATGTGTCACTACTAGCAAGTTTTCAAAATCATATTTCAGTATGGAGAAAAAGCCCAAAACATGAAATTCGAAACCATTATTTGCAAATAGCAAAAATCCTAGACGAGGTAACATTTCGCCACCATTTTCCACACCAACATTTTGTAGGTTGTTGGAGAGCAACGGGAAGGAGTTGTAGGCATTCAGAGGCCGAAGAAGTGTGGCCACCCTCCATATGAAAATGCATCTGACAGGCATAGACATCTAGATATCTAGCAAGTGTGTATATCCGCCAGAAATATATGTCATTTTACCATTCTGCCTAGGAACTGTGAAGAAATGAATGGTTATTTATTGCAAAGATGGGTTTTCATTGATATGAAAACAAAGGGTTTTCCTTGGGAAAAGGGTTTTCATTTGAAATGAAAAGGTTATGTTTTTTTGTGTTATATTTTTTTAATTTTCATTTCCTCCCATCTGTTGGTTTTGAAATTTTGTGATTTCTGAATGAAATAAGTGACAACCCATTGTGGAAATATGAGTGAAATAACTGAATAACATTCATAGAAACTAGAAACCATGTGGAATAAATTAAAAGGTTGGAAAATGCAATGTGGGTTCTAAAATGAAATTATATATTTTGAGAACCACATAAATCCCAGAATGTCACCATTGTTGACATTATTATTTTGAAGGTTGTAGAGTTTTCCTTGGGAAATGAGTTTTCATTTGAAATGCAAAGTTGTTTATGTGTTTTTGTGTTGAGATTTTTTTAATTTTGGTTTCCTCTCGTTTTGTGGTTTTGAAATTTTGTGATTGTTGAATGAAATAAATGACAACCCATTGTGGAAATATGAGTGAAATAACTAAATAATGCTTATAGAAAACCAGAAACCATGCAGAATATATTATGAGGTTGGAAAACGCAATGTGGGTTCTGAAATGAAATGATATATTTTGAAAACCACATAAAGCCCAGAACATCGCCATTGTTGACATTCTTATTAGAAATGGACAAAAATCCCAAAACGTGGCATTTGAAATCATAATTTGCAAATAGAAAAAATCTCATACGAGGTCCCATTTTTGTTGCCATTTTCTACACTGATGTTTTGGAAAACACACTATCTCCTAAAACCTTTTTTGTTCTAAAACCCTTTACAAGTAACAACCCAATTGGTTACTCACCCCTGACCTCAATTTGGTATTATTTGTGATTTTCTTGAGAGCCTTTTGTGAATTAGATTGCAAGAATGTAATGAAATTGGAAAATAGTAGGTATTATGAAACCTGCAAGGCACAATGTTGTTATGCATTGTTTGTAGTGTTGGAAAACACATTGGCTCATGTCAATTAGTTTGTAATGAAGAGTTTTGTTTCGTTATGCTCCAAGAATGTAATGAAGTCCACTTTCAAATATTTGAGCAACTGTTTGATATAGTCCAAATTTCATTTCACTTTCTTCATTTGATTGGAACAAATAAAATGTTTGCATTATTAGCAGTGTTGGAAAACACATTGTCTCCTCTCAATTGCAGAGGGTTTTACAACACTATAGGGGTTGCTTGTTTCTTAACACCTAGGGTTTTCCAACATGAATTTTTACAAAATAGAATGAATGTCTTGAAAATATTTTGTAATTTAGACAATGCGAATGTATTGAAAGGCCCCTTCAAAATTTATAAGGAATTTTAATTTGATTAAAATTACATTTAAATTTCGTATGATTGAAACAAAAAGTGCACAAAATATTTGTAATTTGGAAAACACAATGTGGGTTTTCAGTTATTTGAATCTCCTTGTTTAAATGTAAAGGGTTGTCTCACAATTAGTTTCTTGCTTCTTACAACGTAAGTTTTTGCAACATGGAATTTTACAAAACAATATGAATGCCTTGAAAATCACACCTTCCATTGTTGTGTTTATTTTTTCAACTTCGTGTCTTTTAGATTGTAGTTGTCTGTCAATACCATTAATTAAACTCCTTTTATTTCTCTTCTAATTATTACAATCAAAATGGCATTTCACTTTCCTCATCTGATTAGACCAAATAAAATGCTCACATTGTTTGCAGTGTTGGAAAACACACTGTCTCCTCTTAGTTATTCCCTCATGGAAAGTGTTTGTTTTGTACACTCCAAAAATGTAATGAAGTGCACCTTGATCTTTTAGAACAATTCTTTGGTGATGTAAATATGGAATTTCCCTTTTTTCATTTGATTGGAACAAATAAAATGATCACATCATTTGCAGTGTTAGAAAACACACTGTCCCATGTTAGATAGTTCATTATGAAAAGTTTTGTTTTGTTATGCTCCAAGAATGTAATGAAGACCACTTTGAAGTTTTTGAACAACTCTTTGCTACAATCCAAATGTCATTTCACTTTCTTCATCTGATTAGAACAAATAAAATACTCAAATTATTTGTAGTGTTGGAAAATACACGGTCTCCTCTTAGTTATTCCCTCATAAAAAGTTTGTGTTTCATACGCTCAAAAAATGTAATGAAGTCCACCTTCATATTTTAGAAAAACTCTTTGGTGTCATAAATATGGCATTTCTCTTTCTTCATCTGATTGGAGCAAATAAAATGCTTGCATTATTTGGAGTGTTGGAAAACACACTATCCCATGCCAGTTAATTCGTTACATGAAAAGATTTGTTCAAGTATTTTGAAGCTAAAAAAAATCTATTTAGAAAACTCAGTCCTATGTCAAAAATTTTATTTAGAAAACTCACTGTAATGTGTCAGTTAGTTTTGTCTAAGCATTTTATTCATTGGAAACATAAAATATAGTATACATTGTTGGAAAACACATTGTCCCATGTCAATTAGTTTAGTGCGAGCATTTTATTTGCTCTGAATTATATTTTTCATTTATTTTTAAAGCATATGAGGAAATTGAAATACAACTTTTTGTGTAAGAGTTGCTTTAAATTTTGAAGGTCAATGGACCTCACTACATTCCTACTATCTACAAAACTAAAGGTTTTCATTAGACTCATGTTGTCTACATTTAATATGTGAAACTAATAACTTGTAATTTTATGAAATTCCTTAACATTATTATCCTTTTTAGAGAGAGTACAAAATTAATTTTAATAATCTTCCTCTTGAAGCACAAATTTTAATGCACTTCCAATCAATGTTGACCACAATTTGGGTAACTCCTCTTTTATCTCATTGAATCCAAATTAGGAAAGCATAGTTATCGAAGGTCTGTTGATAATTGAGTGGAATGCATTAAATGTCACTTGAAGAGTAGGAATATTCAAATTCCTATGTACTATTTTTTGAAAAGGATAATAATTTAGGGAAGTTCGAGAAAAAGTTTTGATGGAAAAGATAATTTCGTGGAATGTGTCGTAGGAAAACTACAAGTTATTAGTCTGGCACGTGACACTTATGAAGCTTAAGAAGTAATAAATAAAATAGTTATTATAGTTCATAGTGGAAAATATACTGTGTTGTAGAAGATATTCATGATAGAATTTACTTGTTCAACTCCATCCATAGCAACATCTCTCAATTTCTTTGCCTGCAGAAATTGTCATGCAATACAAAACATCTTCAGTTTGTCTACTTGTGCATTGATATTTTCCCTTTGCTTATATTGTGCATGCACCTTCCTCGACTTCTCAAGAGCATGGAGGATCTTTTCAGTCAATAAATTAGGTATCTCACTCATACTGCTCTGCTTCTTTTCAAGTGTTTTTAGAGAAGAATCTTTTTTCATTCCATGCATTCTAATACCTGCTACCTCTAGTTCTACATTTCCATTTTCCCACTTCACATTGTGTACATGCTCCTTCATCAACTTCTTAAGAGGAGAAACAATCTCTTCATTTAATACATTAGCTATCTCATTCACTTTGGTTTGCTTCTTTTCAAGTGTTTTTAGAGCATATTCCTTTTCGATTACATACTTTCTACTACATGTTGGTCAAGTTATGCATTTCCATTTGTCGATTGCACATACTGCACATGCACCTTCCTCAACTTCTGAATGGTGGGGAGAATCTCTTCACTCAATACATTATCTTTCATTTATCTCATTCAATGTGTTATGCATAAGTTTCAAAGGTGATCTTCATTGCATTCTTATTGTGGAATAAAAATATATTTTTTCATTACGTTCATATAGTCTATACATAACTACATGTTGGAAAACATCAGGTGTATAATTAAATTGAGGTGAGAGGTGACAAACCAATTGGTTTGTTACTGCATTAATCAGAAAGGTTTTGATAGCATTCTTACTGTTTTCTAAAATTATAGGTTGGAAAACACTAGGTGTTATAAAACCTACAACCCACATACCATCCTAAAACCCTTTACAAGTAGCAACCCAATTGCTTAGTCCCCCTCACCTCAATTTGGTATGTTTTTTGTATTCCCCACCTGCAACTCTTCCCCATTCTTGTGCAAGCCACGAGGCCTAGTTTTATTGGCTGGTAAGAAGTGGGAAAACTGACCTGATGGTGTTGTTATCTTCTTGCTACCATTTACCAAATGTTTGCTCCCGTCGGCCAACTTCACCACTTTTATCCCCCATCTGGTGATCCCGACACTATTTCGTCTCATCATGTTATGTATGTTTCTATGTATGGTTTCATGAATTTTTGTATGTACATAGGTACATTTTGTCTAGAGATTAGCTTTGTCCCATTACATTCTTACTGTGTACTAAAGAAAAAAATTTCATTACGTTCTTACTGTCTATATATAATCGAATGTTGGAAAACACTGGGTGTCTAATTAGATTGAGCCAAGGAGTGACAAACCAATTGGGTTGTTAGTGTGTTGATCACAAAAGGTTTTGAATACATCCTTACTATTTTCTAAAATTCTAGGTTGGAAAAAATGGGTGTTATAAAACATGCAACTCACATACTATTCTAAAACCATTTACAAGTAGCAACCTAATTGCTTAGTCTCCCCTCACCTCATTTGGTATGTTGTGGTTTCCCCACATGCAACTCCTCCCTATGCTCTTCACCCTTTAGGTTTGAGCATGGAGATTGAAACACAGAGTGTTATCCAATGTGTAATTATTTTGTGCATTATCATATTTAACCAATGTGATCACCTACTATTTTTTGGTCAAACAAGGTGATCACCAAGGTTTTCATTGACTTTTTAACCTTTATTCCTAAATAGTCGATGCACACTATTCTTTGCATCCAATGTGTTGCAATAATCTATATTTTTTAGTTCTTTGTACAAGTAATGATATAAATAGAATTTTGAAAGTGGTGCATGGTATCTTTCTTGTTTGTCTTATCTTCCCTTATTGATTATGCAAGTTATGGCCTCTTTCATATGCTAGGAGAGATGAGTTTGAGATATGTCTAAATGAACATTTAGTGCTTCACAATTCCAGCAAAATGGAAAAATGGTAGATATAATTGTTGATATATATTACTAGTGTTAGCGATAGGTTAAATTGGAAATTAAATTCCCATTGTATAGTTTAATATGTTTGTTTATTGTCTATAAAATTTGGCATGTTGCATTCAGCACAACATATAATCCAATATCAGTGAAGTTTGGAATGAAGTGAATTCTTTGTGTTACCAAATGTCTTTAATTTTCCATTTTAATCTATCACCAACACTTGTCTTTCTGCCAAGTGGTTGATATAGGTGAGGAAGAAAATTTGAACAAAACAAGGGCATGTGGATTGAGAAGGATGCTTCAGGAGATGTGAAGCTTCTACACTAAATAAAAGTGATTCTAGCTATCATAGCTTGAATTGCACATATACTGGACAATTAAATTTCCAAAATTTATTTTGCATTTAGAAGTTTTGATTTATATATAGATGAGATGCTTAGTGTGGGGAATGCAAACAATTTGCAGTTTAATTTAATAAAATAAATGTTACATTATTGTGTGTGTATTATATCCCAAAATTTTATGTGAATCATGTTTCCTCGTTGAAGTGTAACTATTGCACGGGAAATGCTTAAAGCATTAGTGAAGGGTGATATTTTATCCTTTTAATTATCCTTCTCATAATTGATTTGTGTTAATTTTAGGATGATTTATGCAACACTACATTGGTATCATTTATCTCCAAAAATAGAATAGGAGCATTTGGATCCTTGGTAATTAGATCAGATATATTTGGAAAATAACATAATATTTATGATTTTACATTAGAGTATTTCTCCTTTTAAATCATGTACCTTTGTTTAGTTGTGAAGCATCGTTTTATAGTTGGGTTTCATAAGGTTGTGAATAAGGAACATTGTTATTGTAACTGATTTTACTCAGTAAATTATCCATGCAAATTGGAAAGGTGAGGCCATAATAACACAAAAATGGCCATTAGGCTTCCCAAATTTTGTAATGGAATTGTTTTTCTGTAAACACAATGTGTTTTGCAGTGTAGAATCCTCTTTACAAATATGAGTTTTCCTTGTTTGCCATTTTGGAGGTTTAGAAACATAATGTGTTGTCAATTGTACAGACGCTTATGCTGAAAAGATGCACCTATGTACATACGAAAAATGCATTAAACCATACATAAAAAACATATATAAAAACATACATAGAAACATACATAGAAACATATATAGAAACATACATAGAAACATGCATAACATGATGATCAAACAACATAGTGCGAGGCCCACCAGACGAGGGATAAAAGTGATGAAGTTCCGACAAATGGGACCAAATGTGAGGGAAATGGTAGATAGGAGTTAACGGCGTCGTCAGGTCAATTTTACCGCCCCCTATCGGCTAATAAAATTGGGTCCCATGGCTTCCGAAAGAAGTGTTGTTTTTAGAGATTTTTTTGCATGGAAAAATTAGAGGTGGACTAACGTGTGTGTTTTTGGTTTGGAGAAAGAAGGGTGAAAACACTCTATGTTTCTAGTTTGCATGTTGAAAGCTGAAGGTTGGAGAGCATGTGGAGGATTTGGAGTAGAAAACCGACCAAATTGAGTTGAGGGGTACTAACCAATTATGTTGTAGAGGGTTTTACAACACTCTTTGGGTTGCTTGTTTCCTAACACCTAGGGTTTTCCAACATGATTTTTTACAAAATAGAATGAAGTGTGTACTATGAAGTACACTATGTATTGACAGTTAATAGAGTCCCCCTTAAATGAGAAATATGTTATTTGATAAAATAGAACCCCATCTATACATTTGTATATCTGCATTTCAAGACAAAGCTTGGGTATAAGTAAAGGCAGGCTTCAAAACACATGTTTTCCAACTTGCACTACACAACATTCACTACTTTCAACAAGTTTATTCATTATTGCCAATAACGGCAAGAAATTGGTGTTCTTTCTATTTGTAATGCACACCTACATATACAGGTTTTAAAACCAAAAGAGCTTGGGTATGTTGTGATGTGGAGGTTGACAAATGCAGTGTGTTATGAATCATGCAATTTGTTATATACTTGAAATTTAAACACAACAATGGAAGGAATCATTTTGAAGACATTCATACTATTTTGTAACATTCCATGTTGAAAAATTGTACGTGTTAAGAAGCAAGCAACCCACTGTGAGACAACCGCTTACATTTAAATAAGGAGATTCATATAACTGAAAACCCAATTTGTGTTTTCCAAAATATAATTATTTTGAGCACTTTTTTTTCAATCATGCCAAATTTAAACACAACAATGGAAGGTGTGATTTTAAATACATTCATACTATTTTGTAAAACTCCATGTTGCAAAATTGTATGTGTTAAGAAGAAAGCAACCCACTGTGAGATAGCCCTTTACATTTAAACAAGGAGATTCAAATAATTGAAAACCCACATTGTGTTTTCAATTAATGCCTCTACTATATATTTTGCAGAGGAGAAAACCCTTGGAAACCCATCAATTAATACCTTGTTATATATTTTGCATGGTTTCCAATTTCTCTAAACTTTATTCAGTTATTTCAATCATATTTCCACAATGGGTTGTCAGTTATTTCATTCAGCAATTGCAAAATTTCAAAACCAGCAGATGGGAGGAAACAAAAATTTAAAAACCCTCAACACAAAAACACATAAATAGTTTTGTATTTCAAATGAAAACCCATTTTCCAAACGAAAACCCTTTGTTTTCTCGTCAATGAAAACCCATCTTCGCAAAGAATAGTCATTCATTTCTTCACAATTCCTAGGAAGAATGGAAAAATAGCATATATTTCCATTGGATATACATACATGTTAGGTAGCTAGCTGCCTGTGCCTGTCAAATGCATTTTTTTGTGGAGAGTGGCTGCTCTGCTTTAGCCTCCGAATGCTTGCAACTCCTTTCTATGCTCCCCAGCAACTTGCAAAATGTCAATGTCAAGAATGGCAGTGGAAATGAGACCTCATCTGGGCTTTTTGCTATTTGCAAATTATGATTTTGAATACCACGTTTTGGGATTTTTTTCCATTATGAAATATGGTTTTTAAAACATGATGATGGTTATGATGCATCTAACATGCATTTTTGTAAGGAGAATAGCCTCATCCCAATTGCAGAAGGTGATCTCCCTGCAAAACCACATGGCTTACACATGATAACATATTTCCCTTTTTCAAGGATAAGACATGTCCGACTATGTTATCATGTCGAAGACATTTTTTTTAGGGATAATAGCTTGATTTTACTATATTTTGTAGGGAGATTAGCTTTTTCCCTGCTTGCTCTACAATTGAACATGGCTATTCTCCCTAGAAGAATGCATGTCAGATGCATCATAACATATAAATGTACATTAAAACATACAAAAATACATATACCACATGATGGGACAACATATTGCAGAAAATAATTGAAGGTTGGAAAACACTTATTTTTTTCATTTTGCACGTTGAAAGTTGAAGGTTTGAGAGTAGCAGGTGGAGTTGCAGGTGCAAGATATATAAAACTATCCAAATTCAACTGAAGGGTGAGTAACGAATTGGATTGTTATTTTTCAAGGGTTTTAAAATGGTATTTAGTTTGCAGTTTTAATAACACCCAATGTTTTCCAACCTACAATTACACATTGTTGGCCTTACCATTGTATGAAAAGTTTGACCTATCAATTCTTGATACAAGTGTTAGATAAGACCTCTATAAAAACATGACAACATTTCATGACAATTGGGCATCTTTAGAGCAACTTTGCAATATTTGCAAAACATGCTCTTCTCTCTAGCACACATCCCCACCTCTTCCACAATCTAACCCACTAAGGTCCATGATGTTGAAAGGTGTCATTGAAGTATGATGGAGAGAAGTACATTTTTTACAAATGAGAAAGGTATGCTTCAAATTTTCCCAATTGTCATGAAATATTGTCATGTTTTTGTAGAGGTTACTTCCAGAGGTCGGAGGAGAAAACAAGCTGCATATTTGATGTGGGTTTTCTGAGAGCTTTCCAGTGGTATAATCTATAGATGTTGATGTCAAAACAAAACAAAAAAGCACCACATATTGGAAGGGTGGAAAACACAGTGGGTTTTGTGTTAATTAATTCCACTTTACCAAGTATGGTGAAGATGCAAAAGCTAATAATTTCTTTGATGCAGCTATGCAAGATGTCACGTAATGTTGAAGCATGTGTCTATACTTGGTTGACCAAATACCATTTGTATCTTCCATGTAATGTCCTCACTCTGATAGAGGAATTGAGTCTCCCGTATAGGTTGCGAGAAAAGATGTTAAGGATAATTGACAGAAAAGGGCCAAAGTGCAATGATGTTAAATAACATAATTATGCTCATTTCTTTGACTGTGTCTTTGGTGTATGGGAAAAATGAGCATGGGTGTTCAATATCACAATCTGCAAATAGAGATTGTAATTTTTTATGATTGGCCAATTCATTTTTACCGAGAGATGCGAGACCTTTTCCTAGCTGGATGCATCTGGAAGGTATCCATTAAACCAACAGTAATCATCCAAAAGCATAATCTTCCCAAGGATCCAAGCATGAAATTTATGAGATTCCTCAAGGGGGAATCTTGAATTAGTCATCACATGTGTCTTGTCAAGGAATGGTTGCTTGTTGTGTTGAAATTCTACTACACTGTCAATTTTGATGATGAGTTTTACTATAATTGGTATCAAAGTTGGGTTGTGGGTTCCAATCATGTGGTTGTGCTGGGGGATTGTTAGAAGATTGGTGCTTCCACCCCTCATTCAGTGATGTTATTTTGATTCATGATATGGTTTAACCACCTACCATGTATCTTATTAGATGCTTGTATCAGGCATTGATAGGTCAAAACTTTCATGCAACATCAAGGTCAACACACATAGATAATATGAATGTAATGACAATATTTTGGTTACTTACATAGTAAGAACCCAATTGGTTAGTCACACCTCACATGAATTTGGATAGTTTAATGCATCCTCCACCTGCAATTATATTGATAGTATGAATGTCTTGGAAGCATTTTGTTTCATACACAATAATAATGTAATGAAGTTCAACTTTGAAATATATAATAACTCTTAGTTACAGTATAAATTGTATTTAAATTTCTTCGTATGATTGAAATAAAGAAATGCACAAAATAATGGCATATTGGAAAACACAATGTGGGTTGTTAGTTGTTTCATTCTACATGTTTAAATCTAAATCCTTGAGAGGATGGGGAGGACTTGTAGGTGTGGGATACATTCGGTTGCAGGTTTATTAACACCATATGTTTTCCAATTTCATTACATTATTGCTATTGAGAAAGAAAAAGGTTCTCAAGACAATCACAAAACATAACAAATTGAGGTGAGGGGTGACTAACCAATTGGGTTGTTACTTGTAAATGTTTTTAGAATAGTATGTGGGTTGTAGGATTTATAACACCTAGTGTTTTCCAACCTAAAATTTCAAATAATAGTTTGAATGTCTTGAAAATATTTTGTTATTTAGATAGTACAAATGTAATAAAAGGCACCTCCAAAACTTACAACTATGGTCAAACTCGTCTACTTTATTCATCTACTTCGTCAATATTAATTAAACGATTTATTTAATTAATATTTCACCTTTCTGCCTAAAGTTCCTAAAGTATTTAATTCAACAATTAAATACTTTACCTTACACCTTTTCCTCACTAAATTGAATAAACATGTCAATTTATTTAATTTAGTCATTTGACCTTTTTTAAAATTAATTTTAAATTCTTCATTTTTCTCTCTCCTTGCCACATCCTCCATAACCCTCTTCTAATCCGGATTAATGTAATTAATACATGATTAGGATGTGCACACCTTAATTAGGATTAATGTCACATCCTTCATAATCTCCCACTTGCTTCTAATCTTTCATTATTTTTCTTAATCATGTATTTGCACAACCTTAATCCAATCCCCTTGCTACATTTAGCATACCTTTTTTGGTCAACCTTCACATTTTCCACATTTGGCATTGACCCTCTTCCCCATGTGAATTTTTAATTCACATTTATCTTTCCAAGACTCTCCTTATTCCCATGCAAGTTCTAGAACCTTTGACTTGTCACATCACTCACATGTGTCAAAATCCCACCTTTTTGGGAACCTTGTCTTATCCACAAGATCCTCCCAATCATGTGAATTTTTAATTCACATTTATTTCTCCAACTACTTTCCTTTTCCCCATGGAGATTTTTTAGAAATACTAAAATTCCTCAAATGTCACATTCTTTCTCACTTGGGGACAAGAAGTTCCTTTTTGAGGAAATCTTCTCATCTCCCAAGGTACTTTCAAAGTACTTGTCCTTCATCCACATCACTTGTACCCTTGCCATCTCACCATGTCCTTTTGACACTTCACCCTCCACATGGCAAGATGTGAGGGCTTGTGAGTCCTCAACTCACCATAGCCCTCCATCTTGGCCATGGTGGCTCAATCCTGACCATTGAATTCTCTAGAGAATTCAATTTCTTCTATAAATAGCCACCTCTTTCCTTCATTAAGGAACCTTATGCATTTTGTAGCAAACTTATGCACTTGAGCCATTCAAGAAATCATCAAGCACTTCATTACATTCAAGCCATTTTGCATACTTAGTCTAGATCTCATCCCACCTTGCATCCATTTCTCATCAAATTTCCATCCAAGGAGCACATATTTCAAGCTACATCAAGTGCTAACCAAGGAGATCAACACCAACAAGGAAGGTATAACCACTCTCATTTCACCTTTCTTTTGTTTGTGCTTTACTTAGGCTAATCATTGAGGTGGTCTTGTGTTTTTATTTTTCATTTATAGTTAAGTCTTGCATATTTAGATAGAAAAACGCTTGCACACATTTCTAGCACGCCCGGTGGGACCCACAGAGGGGTCATTTTTAGTTTCATATTTGTTGTTTTTTGACTTTTTGCAAGTTAAGGACACAGAGGGGCGTACCTTCCCTTAAAGAAGGGAAAACCTACCCTTGATAGAATCAAACAGTAGTTAAAACTTAGTTTTTCTTGTTTACTAACAGTTTTCTGCAGAGGGGTATACCTACCCTTATAGAAGGGTGATGAGGGCACAACCCGAGACTTAGAAAATAACCCACAAATAAGAGAATAATTTTATTATTCAGAAAATGGAACTCCTTACATGTAGAGGATCTCAAATCCCCAAGTTCTACAACACATGCAAGTTATAGAAAGCTACAGAATCACCCTTTCGCAATATGCGAGCTTGTCCCTAAAAAGTTACCCAAAAATTAGAAACCTGCCCATAAATAGAGATCCTCTTTAGTTTGGAGCCAAAACAACATTCAAATTTGAGTTTAGGCAGTTTGGCGCTGAAAAATTACAACTTGAAGTTCAAATTTCAAAAGAACATTTGCAATTGTATCTTCTAGAAAGTGCGCCAACTTCCCCGGGCCATAACTTTTGATCTGGGACTCTGATTCATGAACCGTTTAAACCGTTGGAAAGGTCTCAAAGTCAATAACGTGCTTGAAATCTGCTATGCCAATTTTCGCAAGTTTTGGGGATATTTCAGGAAATATAAGTGCCTCAAATCTAACTCAGAAGATTTTCAGGTGCAAATTTGGAAAACTAAAACTGCAATATCTTTCAACCTATGAATAAAAAATAAAAACCGTAAATTGGGAATTTCATTATGATGAAAATGGTATCCAAAAATGTAAAAACATCTCAAAACTGAGAAACTTGAAATTTAACTATTTTTGGGTGATGCAAGATTGCCTTTACACCACTGGATGCTCCTGCATCAAACACCCAAGGTAATTTGAGAAGTGACCCATCATGTCTCAGATGGTTGAGGAAAAACCAACTGGTCAACTACTGCCTTACATAGCTAGGATGAATCTTCCATAGGCTTTCCTCTCCATTTCACCAAATATTCTTCATACTGCCTATTTCTGGTAATCCTTCTCACACGACTATCCAAGATTGCTTCAATCTCCTCCCTTTCTGAAGTAGGTGCTGGAATTCCATACTGCCCTATTGCTAGTGCTTCCTCCGTTCCACCTCCATGATACTCTGTCAAATCTAAAATGTTGAACATAGGGGGAATGTTGATTCCATCAGGCAACTCTACCTCATATGCATTCCCTGAATCATGCTTTTTCAAAATCTTACAGGGACTGAATTTCTTCATCTTCAATTTGTTATAGGTTCCCACGAGAAACCTTTCTTTCCTCAAGTGGACCATTACTTCATCGCCAGTCTGAAACTCCTTATTCCTCCTTTTCTGATCTGCCTTAGCCTTATATTGCATATTCATCTAATTAATGTGTTATCGTACCTTCTCATGTATATTCTTGATTTGCTCTGCAAAATTTTTGGCTTCAACACTTATTTTCTTCTCTTGGTCCATCTTCCTCAATTTTGGAGCTATTATGGGGTTACCTCCATACACAATCTGGAACAGTGATCTACCAGTGCTTCTGTTGATAGAATTGTTGTAAGAAAATTTTGCCTGGGGTAAGATCAAGTCCCATCCCTTGCGTTTATCTCCTACAAAACATCTCAATAGGTTACCCAAACTCCTGTTAACAACCTCTGTCTGCCCATCTATTTTTGGATGGTGTGCAGAACTAAACTTCAACTATGTCTTCAGCTTCTTGCACAAGGTCCTCCAAAAGTACCCCACGAATTTAGTGTCACGATCTGAAACAATACTCTTTGGCAGACCATGTAGCCTCACCACCTCTTTGAAGAACAAGTCAACAATGTGGACTGCATCATGGGTCTTCTGACATGGAATGAAATGTGCCATCTTCG
This sequence comes from Sequoia sempervirens, assembly GCA_007258455.2. Taxonomy (NCBI): domain Eukaryota; kingdom Viridiplantae; phylum Streptophyta; class Pinopsida; order Cupressales; family Cupressaceae; genus Sequoia; species Sequoia sempervirens. Next base: position 12,101 of record VDFB02129575.1, on the reverse strand, counting down.
AAAACCTATCAACCACCAAAAGACTAGAATCATTCCCTTGTTGTGTCCTTGGCAAACCAAGAACAAAGTCCATACTTATATCCTCCCATGACCTCTCTGGTATAGGTAAGGGCTGATATAATCTATATTCTCTCAACTTTAGCCATCGACATATCCATAGCTTTGTACAAACTTCTTCACATCCTGTGACAACAGAGGCCAATAATAATGCTCACTGATAATGGCAATGGTCTTATCCTGACCAAAATGTCCTGCCATTCCTCCACTATGCTTCTCCTTTATCAGGTTCTCCCTCATGGAACTCCTTAGGATACACAATTGACTTCCCTTAAATAACATGCCATCTTGGATTATGAAATCCAGCCACCTTGTCCTGTCCACTGTAACAGGTTCCTTGCAAGCTTTCCAAGCCTTGAAATCAGGATCTTCTGCGTACAGTGTCTTAAGTTCATTGAACCAACCACTTCAATCTGCATCTTTGTCATCTATGTACGCCTCCTACTTAAGGCATTTACAACCTATTTGACTTCCCACTCCTATGTTTCAAAACAAAGGTATAACTCTACAAAAACTCTACCCATTTCATATGCCTCGATTTTTTACGACTATTTAGGTCTTTGAAGACACGATGATCGATATATAGAACAAATTCTCTTGCAACAAATAATGTCTCCATTTCTTTAATGCTTGAACTATTATAAAATTCGATCATATACATAATACTTTCTCTTGGCATCATTTAACTTTTCACTGAAATAGGCAATGGGCCTACCTTCTTGGCTCAACACTGCTCCAATGGCACAACCAACATCACAATCCTGAAACACCTTTTTGAAATCTTGGAGGGCTAGAACAGGTTGCTCTGTTGCATCTGCTTGAGTTCAAAACTCTTTGCGCTCATGCTCCATGAATTATTTTCTATCCCTCTCATTGTTTCAGTCAGGGGTCCACAAATACTACTGAAGTTTCTAATGAACTTTCTAAAAACTAGCCAAACCATGGAAAGATCTCACCTCGGTAGTAGTTCTTGGGGTAGGCCTTTCTGATCTTCACCTTCTTTGGGTCCATCTTTGAGACCTTCTGCTGAGACAACAAACCCCAAGTACACTAACTCCCTCTTCACAAAACTGCACTTCTTCAGATTAATCAACAGTTTCTCTTCTCTTAACTTCTCAAAGGCTCTTTGAATATGCATTAGATGCTCATCCAACATCTTACTAAAAATCAAAATATCATCTAAATACACAATAACAAAACTTCCCAGAAATTCTTTTAGTACCTCGTTCATGAGTAGCATGAATGTCCTCAGTGCATTGGTTAGCCCAAAAGGAATGACTAACCACTCGTACAGGCCCTCTTTGGTCTTGAAGGTAGTCTTACATTCATCTCCCTCTCGAATCTGGATCTGGTGATATCCACTCTTTAGATCAATCTTTGTGAAGTATTGAGCTCCACTCAAACAGTCCATTAGGTCATCCATCCTTGGTAGGGGAAATCTGTACTTGATTGTTATCTTGTTTATGGCTCAAGAATTTGTACACATTCTTTGCTCCCCATCCTTCTTTGGTGCTAGTATTGTAGGTACTGCACATGGACTCAAACTCTCCCTTATAAAACCCTTTCTCAACAACTCTTGAACTTGTCTATTCAACTCATTTTCTGTTGGAGTCATTCTATGAGTTGCCTTATTTGGCAAACTGGCTCTAGGAATCAAGTCAATCTGATGACTAATCTTCCTTATTGGTTGTAAACCCTTAGGTACATTATCAGAAAAAATATCCTGAAACTCATCCAACATCCCAGAAACTTCTTTTGAAACCTTCTCACTATCCTCCTTACTCTAGGAATCAATGCATAATACACACGCTCATGCTTCATACCTTCTAAAAAATTTATTCTATCTACATAACAAATTCTAGCACTCTGCATACATTTTCTTGATCTCCTTGAGGGTTTCAACTTGTGAACCCCCATCCTTTGTCGAGAATAAGTGTTTGCACTTAGCCCATCATGTAAATACTATCGAACTACCTGGCCTCCCCAACAACATGGCTTGTGCATCCATGGGGATGATATCACAGAGTACCTCGTCATGGTATCTCCCGATCTTGAACTTTACTAGGCACTGCTCATTGACCAAAACTTTGTGGTCTTTCTGCAACCAGGAAATCCGATACAGATGCGGGTGCCTTTCCCTCTTCAGCTTCAACTTTGTGACCATCTCTTCTAACACCAGATTATTAGTGTTCCCACTGTCAATAATGACATCACAACATTTTTCTTCACACTTGTACCTTGTGCGAAATAGATTCTTCCTCTATTCTGGTTCCTTTTCCTTAGTCACCAAGGCTCTCCTAATCACTAGGGCTTCTCCCCTTTCAGCATTTTTTGAATGTTCAGATTGGGCCTCCTCATCTGCATGCACAACCCTTCCATGACCTTCTAGCCTTTTGTCTACCCTTCCTTGGTGTTGTGGACATTCATAGGCTCGATGCCCTTCTTCACCACACTGGAAACACGTTCCTTTGAAACCACCTCTACCAGATACTTGTCCATATCTCCCTCGTCCTCTACCTCTTTGATCACCACTGTTTTGAACACAAGGGCGGTAGAAGTTGTCATTCCTTTGGCTTCGGCCGGTACCCACATTTTCACTTTTATTTTCATCATCATTTCGGCTTCTTGAAGGTCTTCCACTGCCCCTTCCACTTTGACCTCCTCCTCCTTTTTGCTTGCCATAAAAACTTTTGTTTAGCTTCTCTTCCACATTCAGAGCAAACTGATACACATCCTTAATGGTGGTCATTCTGACTAGGCTTAACTCCTCTTGGATGCTCGGTCGTAACCCATTAAGATATCAGGCTACCTTCTCCTTATTGGCCTCTGTGTGGCCTGTTCTGATGATTATCTTGTGAAAATATTTAGTATATCCTTTCATAGATTTGCTTCCTTTCTTCAACCCTTGCAATTTCTTCAATAGATCTAACTCGTAGTCCACTAGTATGAACTGCTTCTTCAGTTTCTCTACCATGCGATCCCATCTGGTGATATTTCCTTTTCCTCTTTGATTTCTTTCCAACTGGACCCTCTTTTCACCAAATACTGGCATGGCCCTTCAGCTTCATTTTTGCAAACTTAACCCGATCTGGGTCCTCTATTTCCTCATACTCAAAATATTCTTCTAGCTCGTTGATCCAATTGATCAACTCTTCCGAGTTCAGACTTCCTGGATATAACTGGGGATTTTTTCTCTGGGTCTTTTCCTAATCTTCAAAATGGCCCTTATTAGCCACATTTGGTCTTGATCAATTGCTTCTTCTTCCTCTTCTACATTTGAACCTTCTTCCTCTCCTTCATCCTCACTTTCCTCCCTCAGGTTTAACCCTCTTCTCAACTGCTCTTGTAATGCATCAATTTGTCTTCGGAGGGCTGCCAGTGCATCTCTTCCACCAGCATTTCTGCTGCCTCGACCACCTCTAGCACCACCACACCTACTAGGCATCACTCTTGGAGGAATCTCTCTTGACCTCGACCCACAACCATAGTCCTGGTGCAAACTGCCTCACAATCGGTGATTTGTCCATACGCTCAAGAAAACCCACTCTAATACCACTTGATGAGGGCACAACCCAAGACTTAGAAAATAACCCACAAACAAGAGAATAATTTTATTATTCAGAAAATGGAGCTTCTTACGTGCAGAGGATCTCAAATCCCCAAGTTCTACAACACATGCAAGTTACAGAAAGCTACAAAATCACCCTTTCGCAATATGTGAGCTTGCTCCCAAAAAGTTACCCAAAAATTAGAAACCCGCCCATAAATAGAGCTCCTCTTTAGTTTGAAGCCAAAACAACATTCAAATTTGAGTTTAGGCGGTTTGGTGCCAAAAAATTACAACTTGAAGTTTAAATTTCAAAAGAACATTTGTAATTGTATCTTCTAGAAAGTGTGCCAACTTCTCGGGGCCATAACTTTTGATCTGAGACTCCGATTCACGAACATTTTGAACTGTTGGAAAGGTCTTGAAGTCAATAACACGCTTGAAATTAGCGACACTGATTTCGGAAAGTTTTGGGGCCGTTCTGGAAACTCTAAGTGCCTCAAATCTAACTCGGAAGATTTTCAAGTGCAAATCTGGGAAACTAAAACTGCAATATCTTTCAACCCAGGAATAGAAAATAAAAATGTAAATTGGAAATTTCATTATGATGAAAAGGGTATCCAAAAATGTAAAAAACATCTAAAAATTGATAAACTTGAAATTTAACTATTTTTGGGTGATGCAAGATTGCCCTTACACCACTGGATGCTCCTGCATCAAAGGGTGAACCTACCCTTGACAGAGATTAAACAACAGTCAAAACTCATTTTTTTAGCCTGTTTACTAACTATTTTCTATAGAGGGGCGTACCTGCCCTTATAGAAGGGAAAACCTGCCCTTGACAGAGATCAAACAGCAGTCAAAACTTAGTTTTGTAGGTTGTTTTCTAACTATTTTCTGTAGAGGGTTGAACTTTCCCTTACAGAGGGGAAAACCTGCCCTAAAGAGAGACTGTTGAAAGGTTAAAATAGTGGGTAAATCTCATCTTCAAATTCTATTTTTGAATGTTTTCGATTATTACTAACCCTAACTTGTTCTATTGGCATCTGTGTTAGCTTTTCTAACATTTGTGTAGCTCTCAATGCTTATTGAAGACCAAGATATAAAACTACTAACATGTTTTTTGCAGGATGAGAGGACCAAGATTTCTAGTTAGTTGTTTACTTTGTCATTTTCTCTAATATCTAGGCACAGCCTAAGTAGGGGAGTCAAAACGTTGTTTGTTGTGTTTGTAGGTGAGTTATTGATGTATCCAAAATCCCCTTGTGCCATTTGATGATCTTGGGTGAAGAGAAATCGTAGCTTACCTAAGTCCTTTGCATTACCCAATGGGGTGTTATACCGTTTAAGATTTCCCCTTGCACTTCGTGTGAGCCTGGGGAGTAGCCGAAAATGGTTAGCATTGTCTTCTTAGTGGGACTTGCTTGGGGATTTCATCACTCCAAGGGATGATCCTGACCACATGTACCAACAAAGTATATAAAGGGGGGAGAGCAAAAGTTGTACCCCAATCCAGTCACATCGTGTCTAGCGAAGTGTCGAAGCTAGGGTGATACCTAGATAGACGTGAAGAGTTGGTCTGAGCACTTCAGTATCTCACTGGGGTTCCTAACTCATGCTTGTGAAGGGCTGGTGTTCATGATTGTGCCTCACGTATCGAACGTATATCAAGGACTCCTTAGATCACCTTTTTTAGCCTAGATTAGAGAACTGTGTCGGCCATACTTTCAACACTAATTATAGGATTGTGTTGTCTGAATTGTCTTCTTGTGTAAAACCAGTGATTTTTTGTCAAGTCAGCCTTATTGCTTTCTATTTGCTTTATTTTTGGTCCTTGCCATAGTTATTTTCACTTAAGTCAAATCCAAGTTTCCTGCAGAGGGGCGAACCTGCCCTCTAAAGGGGTGAACTTTCCCTCTACATCAGCTTGTTTTCAGCCTGGTTTTGGCCAGAATTGTTAATCATTCTACCAAATAGGTGAACCTTCCCTCTAAAGGGGTGTACCTACCTTCTAAAGGGGTGAACTTTCCCTCTAAAGGGGTGAACCTGCCCTTTGCATTAGTTTTTGTTAGCCTATTTTTGGTCAGAATTATCAAACTTTCCATCAAATAGGCAAACCTTCCCTCCAAACAGTCAATTTCACCTCCCGTCAGTCATTTTGACAACCTGTTTATCCGTTCAAAGTGCCTATTTACCTATCCAAGCATTCGTCTCCCATTCTGAGTGCCCCTTTGCCCATTCCGACAACCCATTTATTCATTTTGGGTGCTCATTTGTCTATTCCAAACACCTATTTTGTCATTCAGGGAACCTGTTTCGCCATTCAGAGAACTCGTTTCATCATTCGGGGAACCCATCTCATTGTTTAAGGATCTCATTTCACCGTTCGGGGAACTCGAACACATTCCATCATCTAGTAAGTTCATTTCACCGCTTGTCAAGCTCGTTTTCCCATTCTGATAAGTCCAAAGAAACCAGTCAGGTGACCATGCCCCTTGAATAGACAACCATTCTAAATTCAAAGATTCAAATAGTTGGGGACCTAAAACCTTGTCATTTGTTGTGATCTAAACACTTTCATCCCCTTTTGTCCACTTGTAATTTATCATTTCTACTTTCCAAAGGTCACTCCGTCATCATGCATCATATAGGCACTCTTAGAGCATCTCTAGGTTACATCATTCATCATCATTCTCTTGATCAAAATCCCCTAAACCTCATCTCAAAGGTTATTATCCGAATTGAACTAGGCATCTAAATCTTATCGTTATCATACACATCAGTCATTGTCTTTAGCCCAATCAATCCTCTTCTATCTTGATGGTGGATTCAATGCCGTAAGTCATCATCCTCGGCTCAATCAATCCATTTCCATCTCGAGGTGGATTCGGTACCGTGATCCTCTATCTGTCCTTCAATCCGATCAAACAATGCCTTAAGTCACCTTAGGTAATCTTCGAACTGGGTTTAGAATCCCTTATATCATCATCTAATCCTCTTAATCATTTCGTCAAATGACCCTGATCTATCATCCTATCCTTATCTAATCAATCTTATCTCAATCATATTCAATCATCCAATTTTAATCCTATCTAATCCAAACATCCAATCAACCCTTATCCAAATTATCAATCCAATCAATGCAATCCAATTGTCCAATCAATCCTATCTAATCATCTAATCAATCCTTCTCCAATGATCTGATCTCATCATCCTATCAATCAATCCTCTATCCAATCTAATCAATCTTCCAACTATCATTTAGGTCATGCTTGCATTGAGGTCCGCCTAGTAGTTTTTTCATTTTCATTCCCGTCAGACTAGATCACAAACCAAGAAGCAAATGGCACAACAAGAAGGTCAAGGTTCCCAATTGAACATCCCTCAATATCCTAACAACGGGGAAAACATCCCTCAAGATCCCAACAACAGTGTGAACACCTCTCAAGATCCTAACAATGGTGTGAACATCCCTCAAGACCCTCATAATGGTGCTTCATCACAATCTAACACCGACAGTCAAAATACTTCACTACCCAGTGACGAAAACATGATTAATCAGCCTGAAGTCACCATTGATGAATACTTAAGCAATCCCACTAACGTTCAGATGACAAATCACCTCCTCAACAAGCGTGGGGATAAAATCCTCACCACTCTAATCATGAAGGGAGGGTGGGTGCATGAAGTTGGGTTACACTTTTGTGGCCAACTTCAAAAAAAGAATGAAAATGCCATAACACAAGCATGTAATAACGTGCTTGCGTTATGGAGTTTTAAAAGCAAAAAAAAAAGTGAAAGCTATTCATTTTCTCTTCTTTGTTTTCTTGCTCTGCCTATGGCCAAACACCCTCATATTCATGCTCACATTCTAGGAGGAGGCATTCTAAAAAATTCATCAACAATAGTTCCTTTTCGTTTGCAAAGATGGCTCCACAACGACGAAGAGGTGCAGGAGGTAAGTATTGTTTTCTATTTGTTTTGAATTTCTTAGTTTCAAGTTGATTTTGTTTTATTTAGGTTAGATTTTTTTTTTAATTCAAATGTAGGAGATACAAATAATCCTGCAAATCCTAAAAATCCTCAACAAGAAGAACAAGCAAATCCTCCTCAACAAAATCAACCTCCCCCACCAATCACTCAACACCCTCCTGGCACTCAACAAAATTTGAGGAGTGAAATTAAAAACAACAAAAAACAAATTGAGGATCTTATCAGTAGGTTTAGTGATCCAAATGCTTCAATTGCAAAAAGAATGGCACTAGAAAATTCAATGAAAGAGATGTTAAAAAATGTAGATTCAATAACCCAATAAATAACGAGATGGCAAGATAGGAGGTAGGCAGTTAGGGCATATTATGAAGATAAACTATCATATAAACAAGTAAAAGATTTAAAAATTACTAAAGGTGATTTGTGCTCTTTATTCACTGACCCTAGAATAAATCAAAATCTTAGCCTCAATGTGAAGAGGTTTCCTATTCATTGGTGCCACCACCAAGAGATTAGGAACCATTTTTATGATAGGTGGTACTTGGTCTTTGATTACCCACCGTGCAACAATTGTGAAGTCCACCAATATTTTCTTAGGAAACTATACAATGAGTTTGTATTGAACCAAATCCCAAATTATTTGGATATGAGGGAGTTCCAGGGGAGAGGTGGAGGGTCAGCTCAAGATAGGCCCAGTGCACAGCCAGATCCTACGTGGCAAGGGAGACAACCTCTCACTAGGCCGCCTCTTGAGCACATTGTTATGCATGTCGTTGTGAAGGAGAGTGTTGACGTAGAGACATTGTAGGTGATCAACACTTTGACCCAGAGTTTCATCCATCATACTATCCCTATTGTACAGCGCCATCTAGGGGAGTCTTCGGGTGGTGCCCTTTGAACCCATGTGTGTCAATCTTGCGGGGTGACTTGTTCATATGACCCCACTTGCACTCAGGAGGCTACTACGCAGGATCCGTATGCTGCTACATAGGATCTGTATGCTGCTATGGGGATGGAGAGGAAGGCTAACATTTTGCATTGTGCATATGGTATTGATAGTCAGGTAAAAGTCAGCATGTTCATTGAATTTAATTTATTAAATTTTGATTCTAAAATGCATGACTAACTAATTTAGTTTTATTATTTTAATAAAATTGTAGGTTCACAGTGTTGAGACTAGATACACCAGTCCTCCACCTACTTATTTCTACAGTACACCTATTAGTGGGGTATGTTCTTTTTTTTTTCGACTGCAGGAATTGGGTAGCACGACCCCCTATAAATTGTAGTGCACCTAGTAAATTTTTTAATGTGACTAGCGGCGCTGGCATGACACGCCCTCTGATACCACAGGGTTGAGGGAGACTAGACCTCGTAACCAACCTCCTACAACAAGAAAGATTTAGCCAACCAAGCTAGGGCCCCAACCCCCTATCAGTGGGGTATGTAACTAGTAAACAATTATAAATTTATTACATGTTAATAGCATTCTTTTACGAAAGGTATTTTAATACATGTGATTTTGGATGTTGAACAGGATAATATTGGCGGTTTCAAGCAAACACCTCCTAGTGCCAGTGGATTCACTCAAACGTACACAGAGGTAATAGAATAAAGAGAACTTAACTAATGAATTCTACTTAATAGTTTTGTGTAGTTTATATTCATATTGTTGGTTAGGTTGCATTACACATCATTCAAACTCAAAGAATTACATCAAATTCCATAACTAATAACTAGATGTTAATAGATGACAAAATTTCAACTGTACAATATAGTTGTTTAGAAAGTCAACATAAGCAGCACGATGCAATTACTTCACATAGAGGCATATGCTTGCAAAGGTGCACCAGCACAACAAACTATGGATGCTTGGAAAAAATCTATGAAACCATAATAGTAAGCAATAGCATAGACAAGGTAGTTAGTGATGCATAGCATCATATCAAAACACTCAATCATCAGGGTACATCTGATGCAAAGCATCCAACAAACACCATCAACATCATTTCTTCAAGGGATTTCAATCCCAAATAGAATTGGGAGAAGATCAAATATAATTTCATCATAAATCTACTTTTCATTCAACCAAAATCCACTCAAATTCTCTTAGGCATTCCATAGGCCATCATTCATCATTCCACTAATCAGTATTCCAATTGACTCATTCAAAGAAAAAACCATATTAAAGAAAACTTTGACTTAATCAATTAGATTCATATCATTCTCAACCACCATAAAAACAACATATACCTGATTATTGACACTTGAACAATTCATCCTTTCATTTATTCACCAAGGAAACCAATCAACTAAACCATACCTCATTGTTATCAATCCATTATCAAGCACTATACTCACCATATTTTGACTACAATAGTCTATTTATAGGTTACAAACTCATGCTACAACAGAATCTTGATTATCATTTTGTGGTTAATCACCAATTTGCTCAAAAGGCTTCATAATACTCACCCATCCAACCATCAAAGTCACCAAACCTATCTTATACACCTTAACCAAATTTAGTAACAACAATCATATCATTAGTTTTATAGTAACCAAGCACTCAATATCATCCTTTCCACTGTTTAAACAAGCATCTTTGTTTTGATCAAACAATATCATATTCCTCTAGTAGGTCCGTCAACCATTGAATCAGGTAGTTACATTCCTATCTCAAAGCTTATTAAAAAAACTCAATGCACATTTAGAAACACTTTCCAGCACATCACAACATATCAAAGTTCTTAGATGTTTGACATAAATAAAATCATCAAATTTCAGACTGTCCTCTAAAGAAAGACTAGTAGATTAGGCTTGTTTTACAAAGGAGACCCCTTCAAAACCATTCCAAATCACTCAAAACCTCAAAACAGTCTTCAAGCATGTCTTATAACTCAATATTTCACCATTTATAGGGATTGAAAACCATCAAAATGTTCTGATCCAATAAACCCTCGTTTATAGGGTGTAAAAGCACAAATCAAGGAGGGTTTTGTGAAAAATACTCTTGCAAACCTCTATTTCTCTAGCCACCACCTGGAACATGATTTTTTATGTCTTCCAAGACCTTCTACATTGTTTCCAAGCCTCTACATGCTTTATTTATTCATGACCCATGACTGTAGCATCACTTTGTGTAGGAAAATCCTCTATTTTCCAATGTAGCAACAACTCCGCCATGGTATTCTTGCTTTTCCTTGCACTTACAATCATCAAAACATGCAAAAAATCCTAACATTAACCTACTCGGCCAATTTACTTGACCTACATTGGTGGAGTAGTGAAGAAAAACCCTATTGGACTCTCAAACTTGCTTCTAAAAGGACTCTATCGGGCACAGAAAACTGCCTCTTATTCTTTTGTTTCCTAAAACTAACCAAGTCCAACTCTTGAAATTGGAAAATAACTCTTCTTTACATATATTCATACTATGATTTAACTTTGGGTGCTCCTAAATTACCAACACAAGAAAACAAAACAATCCAGAGTAATGTTGCAAACTCAAAGACAGGGAAATTTTATTTCAAAATCTAATTACAAGAACACAAACTTCTACTTTTTCTTGCCTTTACATGCCTTTTAAAGATATTTCCTTTTCCATAACTGTCTTTCCATCAGTTGAAACTACCCCTTTTAACCCTTAATATGCCTAATTTCCTTGTTTTTATCAATTTAACAACTATTAACAATATTTCATTATTGCATTGTTTGCATTTTCCCACTATGACCACCTAGAACTTACCCATAACCTTAAATACATTCAAATAATACCCCATATCACCTAAAACATGCTTTACATCATTTTTCCATAACCTTTTGTGATTGAATGAATACAAATTTGAACACTCATCCCTTTTGCAAAATTGAAAAGTATTTGATGACCTAGGTGCTCCTGCACCAACATCTGACCCAATTGAATCAGGAGAAGATCAAATTGAATAAGAAACTAAAATTTATCTCTTTTCATCAAAAATCACATTGTTTCATTTCCAAACCAGAAGGCAACAACAAGCCAACTCATTTCAATACTTCTTCTTATCATCCTCAAGCTTCAAACATCTTATTTATCAACAAAAATGACTGATCCATGCATAATAAACCTAATTAGAGTCACTAAACAATCCACTCTTTCATCATTCACCAAGGCACCCTTCCACTCAATTTGCTTTAACTAGGAAAAATAACCAAAAACCAATCTTTCATGTTACAACCTATATTCATCAGATCCTAACACACCTTTGTCATCATCAATTTATATGAATTCAAAGCAAAAACCTGATAAAGAGCTCTAAATCTTTCATTTCCTTAAAAAACTCACCAAATTTTCACTTTTACCAACTAGTTCCTCAAGACCAAGATACTACAATCAACCTTTTACACCTCAATCATTTCAATTGACTTCCAAGACATTACTCACATCATGTTTATTGACTAAGCTTATTCTATGCACAAATCAAGCCCTACAAAGGAGGGTTTATTGCATAAGGTACTTACAAAC